>DF359720.1:53534-68307 GCA_000787875.1 Solanum virginianum
TAGTACTTTTCATATGGTCTATTTACCTTACCTTATTGAAAAATTCTTGCTGCAATTGAAGGAGAAATTCATGCCCTTAGATTTGAGTGTTTCTCACTTGATTGTCTGTGTGAATTTTAAATAAACATCATGCCATTTTTTCTTTCGAGTTGGACACAACATTATTGAGGAAAATATAGTCTATTATTATGTGAGTCGTCTTACTAATGGCCAATACCTGGGTGTACCACGCATTACATCCTTTCTGTACCAATAATATCTTCTCATCTTTTCATTGCATTGATCATTATTGTAGTTTGTTACTTTTATACCAGCATAATATTGACTTTCTTATAACCTCTCTCAGGAGACCCACAACACTGCATGACCGATTAAGGGACAGTGATGACGACGATTATCAAGATAGAGACTATGATGTCGCAGCTCTCGCAAATAATTTAAGCCAGGCCTTCCGCTATGGAATCTATAACAATGAAGAACTTGATGAGGTGTTCTTCATACCTTAACAAAAGACAACATGGTTGTGCATTTCTTGATCTCTCTCTGTCTTTTAGCATGTAACGGCACAGGCTAGGTTACTGTGTTTATAGATAGTGATGATAACGATGAAAGATTTGGAACACTGATAGGTAGTTGGAGAATTGATCTTTCTTATATTTTGTGTAGTCCTTTCATAGAGCTGCCTGCTAATGGGATCTTTAGAGATGAAGCAAGTGAGGGCAGTGATGTGCTTTTGATTCCTATAAGTGTCATACCTTTTGGCATATCTAATTTATTTTTTGTTGAATTTGAGCATGCGGTTTTATCTGCAAGTCCTATTCTCAGGAATGTTGTTCAAAATCTGTGAATTTTTTACTGTAAAAATCTCTGCTGAAAATGGTGTAAGATCCACAGTTCAATATAAGATGTAACAGGGCTAGACAGAGGGTCCTGGAATCTGTGGCAGCATTTGGAAACTGTGATATGGTCAGATGGCAAAATAGCCTAGATGTAGTAGGTTATGACAGTAGCCAGTGAGAGAAGGAATGAATTTTATCCTGTTAATAGCATAGAATAATCTAATTCTGTCATAATTAGGAATATTGGTGTTTAGCTAATCTTCCTTACTAAATGACTTATTTCATTTTATGTTTAAATAACCTTATTCAAGTAGCGTAAACTATGGAGCACTCTGTATATTGTCTGCAACTAATATTCTATCATCTTTTTCTTCTCTTATTTTAACAGTGCCAAAACAATATGTAATCTTTACATGTTAGTTTTTTAAGCACATGGTCATTAATTATATTATCATCAAATCATGTACTCAATGAAGACTTTTATCTGTGTGCAGGCTCGTGGTTCACTTGAGAGGGATGATGAGGTAACTATTGAGGTTTTATTTTAATCCTTCAGTGATTGCTTAGTTAATGAGATATAAAAACTGGTTGCTGCCACACTTCTATGCTGTTTGTGCATATGCTTGAGAGAGAGTACGTCACCTTCTCTCCTTCACATCCACTTCTACCTCTCAAAATTGATATCGGTTTGTTTTCACTTTCATCCATACATTGCAAAAGTCTGATTTAGCGTATTTTTATTCATGGCCATGAAATGGGTCTTCATATAGCGGAAGATATTCAGAGGATTTATTGTAGCCGGTCCAACTTATTTGTGATTCAGGCATAGTTGATTGATTGATTGGTATCATTCTGCAAAATGACAATCATTACATGAAGTTTAGTCAATTTATAATTCTGGCCACCTCCGTCCACTTCCCATACTGATCTTCCCTTTAATTCAATATGGCTGACTGGAACTCTCCTTTGGTCATTAGCAATACTTCCAATTACTCCCTCCATCCCAATCACCTGTCACATTTCCTTTTTTGAGGGTCATTACTTACAATTACTCCCTCTGTCCAAATTACTTGTCACATTTCCTTTTTTTGAGGGTGAAACTGCATAAACTTTAACCAACATACTGAGGTGTATTTTT
The DNA here is from genome assembly GCA_000787875.1 of Solanum virginianum. NCBI lineage: Eukaryota > Viridiplantae > Streptophyta > Magnoliopsida > Solanales > Solanaceae > Solanum > Solanum virginianum. Next base: position 55,512 of record DF359720.1, read on the forward strand.
TTCACCATCTTGATATTAGAAAAAATGCAACTTATAGTACTTTTCATATGGTCTATGAATCTAATTAATCTAAATCCAATTTAGCATCAAATATTAATTAACTTGACTCTCGAAAAACGATACATGACAAGTATTTTGGGACGGAGGGAGTAGTTCTGAAGTCACCTATTAGCTTTTCCGGAATACCTATGTTGTCTTTAGGTTTGGTTTGTTTCAAAGGCGGTTAATTATCTGCGCATATTTAGTTTATCCTTTTTTTGATCAAATGAAAATGTCATTTGTGATGTAAGGATGAGGAGATATGATGTTGCATGTAGAAATATCTAGCAGAATATTGTTGCTACTTGATATGTCCACCTTATCAAATCTTATGATAATATCCTAAAGAAGTAGGCTCTACAAATGACTTTAGATTATCCAAGTGTTACACCCTTTTAGCCTCGTGTTTGGAGCAATTATACGAATCTTCGTGAACTTCTTATAAAGGGAATGTATAACAGTTCTAAGATGATGGTCAATTTTGTAACTGTCACTTGTGTGCTTTCTCCTTCGAGAAATTTCAAGAGCATTTTTTCCACCTTATTCTTTCTTTAGGGAAATTCTCCTATTTTCTAATAATTATGTTGTCATGATCAATGTCGCTAAGGTTCACGTGAAGTCCTCTATTGCAGCCACCAAGGTGCTAGGGCCTATGCTTCATGACCGTGGCTCTGGCTTTAGGAGGACCATACTAGAGAATAAATATAGTTCGCGAAGTAGTGGATTGATTGCGAATAGAACATTATGAATGGGAGTCTTTTTCAATTCTTTAATCCATATATTTTGATGTTTATATTTTTGTATATTTATTTTTTCTTCGTTGCTGCTCTCTTCTCTGCACCTTATTGTGCGTTGCGCTTAAAAGTCTCATTAACCTTTTGCGTTGTTTTATGCTTTTTTCCTGTGACTATTCAACCTGTGCCACTTCAGGCAACTCGTTGAAACAAACTCTTCTGATTTCTGTAGGATGTCTATTTTGACGATGAGTCTGCTGAAGTTGTGATATCTTCACTTCGTTTGGGGGATGATCAGGAAAGGTGGGTGAAAAACAGTTTTCAAATTGCTTTTTCTGTCTGTCCCAGTATCATTAGTAACGATAAAGTTACTTATAACTGTTTTTGCAGCGGATCACTTTTTACAAATTCCAATTGGTTTGCTTTTGAGGATGACAAAGAGATTCGTGAACAGTACACTGGCTTGACAGCTTCTCCCTCACCTAACACTGAAGACACTAATGTTATTAGGCCCAGCACGAATGCTGATGCAGCTGCTGACGAAGATGATGATTTGGCAGACACTGCCACATCTGTGCGACCTGAGCCAAAACCGAGTTCTGATCATTCTGCACCCTGTAGTTTGTCTGAGGACTTGCATCATGCTACAACTGATGTGGCCGGGCCTCCTTTACCTAATGGCAACGTCAAAAAAGAATCAGAAGCTCCAAAGGATACTATTCAGTCAAAAGAAGAAAATGCTCCAAAGGATACTATTCAGTCAAAAGAAGAAAATGCTCATATTCCACCTACTAATGGGTGTACCAGTAAGGTTGAAAAAGATTCCGAAGGATCATCAGGTAATACCTCACAGCCCCCAGAAACAAGTGAGAGCCAAAGCGCTAGCAATCCTAGTTCTGGCAGTATGGAAAAGCCCCCTGCTGGAACAGTGGGATTATCTAGCGGAGAAGCCAAGAAGTGAAGTGTGGAACTACTGTGAATTCTCGATGTGCAGTTGTGGGAGAGAAAGCCCAGTACTTTTGCCATTGACCTGGTACACTGATGAGAGTCTCAGTTGTTGCTGTCGGCTGGGACTAATATGGGGTTCTGGAGCCTGATGTATATTACTGGGGGCTTAATAGATGACTTTAGCCACAGATGATTCTTTCCTCAACTTATAGGTAAAGAGTGCTCTCTCGTTCTTCTCACTTATTAAAGGGCCTTTAACACAGAACTGCCTCTAGATGTGACTAAACTGATAAAGTGAGTTGTATGCTGTACACATTGAAAGTATCCTCTTTTATATCTCATATTTCTCATTTTTCTACGTCTTAATCCGCTGTCATAGCTAAATTTGCTGGACCATGTTTGCTGAAGTATACAGTCTACTGATCATTAAGAAGCCGCTCATCGACTTAAGGTTATGTTTGACACATCTCCTGGTTTAGAAACACACAGCACTACAGCATTCTAGTGCAGGTTCCCAGTTAAGAAGATGTTGTGATTGTCAATATTTTATGCTTTTTTGACTTCTCTACACGACTTGTGTCTATTTGTTATGTTGGAATTTCTCAACTTGTGTCAACAACTCACTAGCACACACTTCTAGTTTGATTAAACATGTTATATTACAATATTGACGTATCCTAATCCTAGTTTCATCGAAACAAAATCGTGTTCAAATCTCTAAAATTGTCGTGGTTCTGTGATCTATTGATCATCAGTTATTTCAATTGTCGATCCAAAATAATTCCTTTTTTTAATTTAATATTAAAATATATCTCGTTATTAAAGTAGCCTACATAGGCTTGTTGTCGAGCAGGTGATTTCTTTTCAAAAGAGGTAAAAAATCTAGGTGATTTTTTTCATCTATTTTTACCTTAATGAGATATAAAAAAGTTAGCTTGAATTTCATAGTTATCAAGAAAATAAATTAATACATGGCTAATATATGATAATAATAATAATTTTAACGTGTTTTTTACTAGAACTTTTTTTTTTAGTTTCATATTTAAACTATTGACAATGTGACTTTCACAATTTTATAATCATACTATTAGGGGGTGTGAGTTTCACAATTTTATTCTTTTCAAAAAAGTTACTTTTAAAAAATAATATTTTTGACAGAATATTAAGACTTTATTTTTAAATTTTAACTAATAGCAATAGTTTATTTAATTTTTCTCAAGGTGGAATATTTTATTTATGTGGCATGTCCGTTGACAAGATCTTTTTCCATAAAATGGAGAATGTATATACCCACTACTAATATGTGTTTCTTAAATTAATAAATAATAATTTATATATATTTTCAATAGTTTAGATATGGAATAATAAAAAAAATTAAATATGTTTTTTACACCCATTTCAATTTTTTTTAAAGAAAAAAAATCGAAACATTTAGGCCCAAAGTAGTATATATTGCTAAAAGAATAAAATACCACTTTTTTCCACGGAGCTCCTTTGGGTATATTAAAAATTCCTAAATTCAGCCCAATTAAACCCCAATTTCCACCCAACTCTTTAATCGTCAACTAAGAATCTCCGATAAGTACCCGTCACAATGCTCGGCGGCTTGTATGGCGATCTCCCACCGCCGTCGTCCTCCGGCGACGATGACAAGCCAACCAACTCCACCACAGCTAATGTGTGGTCCAGTAGTGCTAAGATGGCTCCTTCAGCCCTCCGCAAACCCTTCGCCCCACCCCAAACACTTCTTCGACCTCAGGCGAAACCAAAACCGCAGCCTTCAGCAGCTCCAAAACCTCATCCCTCGATCCCCCTAGACGAGAACACTAATCCAAACCCAACTTTCGCAACGGCGTCGTTTCAACCAGCTCTGGTAGCTGCTACCAGCAGTGTATTGGAAGAATATGACCCGGCTCGGCCGAATGATTACGAAGATTATCGGAGGGAGAAGAAGAGGAAGCAAATGGAGGCTGAGGTGAGGAGAGAGTTGGAAGAGAGAGAGAGGAAGGAGAGGGAGAGGGAGAGGGAGAGGGAGAGGGAGAGGGAGGAGAAGGAGAAGAGAGAAAAAGAAAGAGAATTGAATATTTCAGGTGAGGAGGCGTGGAGGCGGAGGGCGGCAATGAGTGGAGGAGGTGGTGTTCCCCAGCGGTCGCCTTCGCCACCATCAGGGAATGAGTTTAGTATTGGGAGATCAGAGAGTGGGGGTTTGGGATTGGGAGCTGAAGGGAAGATGACAGCTGCACAAAGGATGATGGCTAAAATGGGGTGGAAGGAGGGTCAGGGACTTGGGAAGCTGGAGCAAGGAATTACAACTCCATTGATGGCTAAGAGAACTGATAAGAGAGGTGGGGTTATAGTGGCTAGTGAAGCAAAGCAGCAGCAGCAACAGCCACCTGAAAAGAAGGTTAAGAGTGTGAATTTCAATATGCCCCCAACAAGAGTCGTGCTGCTTAAGAACATGGTATGGATTCTTAAGACGTTCTATTAACTTACTTATTTGTTCTGTTTGATTTGCGATTTTCACTGTATGAGCTTGTGTAGCTGCAAATATTATGATGCTTTCGTGCTAAAATAATTTCTTTCATATAGTTAAGTTGCTTTCTTTCGTTTAAACTTTGGCTTAGTTTTACACTTGGGATGTGTTTGGGATCAAGGAAAATGTTTTCCCAGAAAATATTATCTTGGAAAACAAGTGGATTTCTTACTTATTTTTCAGTGTTTGGCAAGTAAACCAGAAAATATTTTTCCAATAGCATTTAATATGTAATCTAGCAATACACTATGGAGGTGGGATGCGATGGGGAGTGGAGGTTCGTGGGTGGCAGGGGTTGGGGGAATTGGGTGGGTGGAGATGAGACAATAAACTTGGAATGTCACTTGTTTTCCCTATTTCCATTAGGGAAATCATTTTCCTCATTTTTAAGGAATTGCGATTTTTATTGTATGGGATTGTGTGGTGTTGTTGTTTTCGTAGGGAATAGGTTTTCCAAACATTTTGAATAATTAAATATAGGAAAAATGAAAAAAATTTATTGGAAAATGTTTTCCTTCATACCAAACACATATTTGGTGCAAGTAGTTTACAGGGGCTCAGGTGTGTTATGAATCAAATTTGTTTCCACAGAGGAAACTGAAGCAGAAAAATCCTTTTTTTTTTCATGATTCCTAAAGTGAAGTTCTCTGTATTGTCATTGAGAATAGTCTTTTAAATTCAGCTTCCACCTAATAGAATTATTTACCTCAATAAAAAAAAAAAGAATTTGGCTTCCACCTTAATCTATCTTAGTAGCTCAATTGGTTGACTATCTGAACTTTTACTTTGTTGGTGAGGGCTAGATTCCCCATCTTGTAATCCCCTCCCCACCTTTTTTTTTATAAAAAAATATATCTTTCTAATAGAGGAGAGAAGTTACCATTCTGCCTTTGTAATCAGAATTTCTGATTGGTTATATAGATGAACTCATTTAAGATCGAATATTAGGTATCGTGTGATTCTGACTGTTTATTTATCAGATGATGGGTGTTAGATTGTTAACATTTCAGTGTTGAATTTGTTTTTCCAGAGATTGTCATGTCATTTAATCATGTGAAAAGGTGTTATGTTGAATTAGCTTTTGAATGATGTTCATCCTTCTGACATTTGTTAGGTCTTGAGGTACAGTGTGCTACTCATATATTTTGACAAGTTATTTGATTGTCATTGCTAACTGTACTTGCATTCACTCTCAGATCCTTTTTCTCTATAAGGTTTCCTGACTGATCTTTATGTAGTGTACTGATCTATATATTGTACTCTTGAACTTTTTAACCTTGTTTTATATCTATAGGTTCCTTTTTTAAGGGAAAATGACCAATTATGCTTATGTTTTTCATAGACTTTGTGCCTAACAGAATATTTTGGGGTCTAACAATAAGTTCTGCTGGTTTCTACTTTCTAAGAAAAAAAGAAAACTACTGAGTTCCAATATAATTTTTTATTGTTCTTTTAATCAATCTTTAATGATTACCTGATAAGTGAAATACTAAAGTAGCTAATTAGAACATTATCCACTTCTGCCTATAATTTTCTGTTGACATTGGGTACTTAAAACATCTCCTCAGAATGCATCAGCTAAGTGTAGTATCCAAATGAATTAACACATCATTCTTGTGAGTTGTGTTCAATAAATAGACTTTTCTCTTCGTTTTGGCAATTCAAGTATGGGCCCAAATGCGCCATGATTTCTCCTTGCATTATGCATTTTGATTGATATATTTTCTGCATACTACTGTCACATTAAGAGTAATCCACTTTTTCCATATATAGAACCTCTTTTCCCCTTTAAAGGTCTTATGTTGTGCTGGTAATTAACAATATCTTCATTGAAGAAGGTACTACCCTTGACTTACCCAAAAAAGAAAAATGGAAAAGAAGTTACAACCCTTTATTTAACTTCTCTTTTTGTGATTATAAGTATTTTTCAGCTACACTTTAGGGTTCAAAATCTGATTAATTGTTCTGCTCATTGGGGAAGTCACACTTTTAGTGAATGGACCAAGGGTTTAGCTTGACTCAGTTTTTCTCTGTACATGTTTTTGTTTGGGGACACACATATGATATCTTCGGATTATAGGTTGTATTACGTGCAGAGGAAGTAGAGATATGCTTCATTTAGGAAGGATCATAATGCTGGGTCATGGTGAATCTGGCTGCAATTAGTGGCGGATCTAGGATTTCAACTCAGGGGGTTCGAAATATAAAAGTATAAATGTGCCAATAAACCAACAAAATACAATTTCCAAACGAAATAGTAATACATAGTCTAATATTATTTCATTACTTTTTTTAAAATAATAAAGTGAAATAGTATAAATGTGTGGATAAACCAACAAAATACAATTTTCAAAGGAAATAGTAATAAATAGTCTAATATTATATCATCACTTTTTCTAAAAAAAATAAAGTGAAATATTGAATTGGATTTCCCAAAGCCGAAATTAAATGAAAAAGAATAATTAAGAGAAACTAAAAAATAATGCTTTAAGTGAGATTGAACCCTGAACATAAAGGTTTATTTAAAAGGAGACTTACCTCTATGCTAGACTTTGCTTATTGTTTAGGAAGTTCATGTTTAGTATATATATGAAAATATAGAAAATTGACCTTATATATACCGTGTAATTTTTTGTCGAGGGTGTTCGGATCCCCCTCCCCACACCCTAGGTCCGCCCCTGGTTACAATGAGAAAATTAGATATGAATTGTATATGAAGAATTATTAATGGATTGGATATATGTATAGTCTGTTTGATTGATGAGGTATAAGTTGTATTAAGCTATTAAACAAAACTATAAAGTAATATGACCAAATATGTTAAAAGAATTATTTGGAATGAGGGGAAGATGTGTTGCACGGAGGTTGGTGGAAATAAGGTGGAGGATTGGAACTAAGAGCACATTAGGTTACACAACCTTTGGGATTGAATGTTTCCCTTGTAATAGGGTTAGTGGTTTCTGCATTGTTTTGTGTGTATTATATTCTTGTTTATATGAGATGAATTTAATTGGGGAACATGGTTAGTGAGGATGCATATAGCTGACTCAACTTGTTTGGGACTGAGGTGTACTTGTTTGTTGAAAATCTTATTTCTGGGCACATAATATGTAAAAAAAAAAAATCCTTTCTCGAATGAATGATATTCATGTATATATAATTTATTTTTTAGTCTTTTTTTTTTTGGTTTTGGTACGATGGAGCCAAAACTCGGGTAAGAACGGTGGGAGGAGACTCATAGTATTTTCCTGTTGAGATGGGACTCCATCTAGGATTTGTGTTGAGCCCTTTCTTGTTTGCCTTGGTAATAGATGAGCTGACGTGATCTACTAGGAGAAGGTACCATAGTGTATGCTATTTGCGGATGATATTAGGATTTGTGTTGAGCCCTTTCCTGTTTGCCTGGGTGATGGATAAGCTGACGCGATCTATCTAGGAGGAGGTTCCATGGTGTATGCTATTTGCAGATGACATAGTACTAATTGATGAGACTCGGATTAAAGTTAATGATAGGTTGGAGGCTTGGAGACACGTCTTGGAGTCCAAAGGATTCAAACTGAGCAAGACTAAAACAGAATAATTAGAGTGCAAATTCAGTGTTGCGAGGAATGAAACAGACATTGATGTGAGACTTGCCACTCAACCTATCCCCAAGAGGGAAAACTTTCAGTATCTGGGGTCCATCATCCAGAGTAATGGCGATATCGACGATGATGTCACACATCGTATTGGGGCAGCATGGACTAAATGGAGGCTAGCATCTGGAGTATTGTGTGACAAAAAGATACCTCCTAAACTCAAATGTAAGTTTTATAGAATGGTGGTTAGACCATCTTTGTTGTATGGGGTAGAGTGTTGGCCAATAAAAAATGCACATGTGCAGAAGATGCATGTCGCAGAGATGAGGATGTTGAGATGGATGTGTGGTCACACCAGGAGTGATAAGATTAGGAATGAGACCATTTGGGAGAAGTTAGAGGTGGCTCCTGTGGCTGATAAGATGAGTGAAGCGAGACTGCGATGATTTGGACATGTGTAGAGAAGGAGTATCGATGCTCCAGTTAGGAGGTGCAAGAAGTTGGCCGTGGGAGATACACAGAGGGGTAAAGTTAGACAGAAGAAGTATTGGGGGAAAGTGATCAGACAAGATATGGCGAAACTTGATCTCATCGAGGACATGACATTAGATAGAAAGGAGTGGAGGTCGCGAATTAGAGTAACAGGCTAATTGGTAGGTAGGGTTAGGTGGATGTCTGGCCTTAGGGTGTAGTAGTTGTGTTTTATGTCATGTGTTGTCATTATTTGTCGTATATGTGTTAATCTTATCGTATTTACATACGGTCATGTATTTTTTCGTTATTAGTCGCTCTTTCTGTTCCCTTTTCTTTCCTTTTTGTCGTATCTAGTTTATTCTGCTTATGGGTTTTTGAGATGAGGTTTCCCAGGAAACAACCTCTCTACTTCTATGAGGTAGTGGTAAGGTCTGCGTACGTTCTGCCCTCCCCAGACCCCACTTGTGGGATTCCCCTGGGTATGTTGTTGTTGTTATTGTCTTTTTTTTTTTTTTGGTTTCAAATATCTTTGGGTCAAATGTTAATCGCTGCCTGTTACTTCCTTCTTCATCTATTTATTCTTCATAAAATTTTTGATCTGTAAGCAATACTTTATTGCTGAAAGAAAGACCCAGATATCAAGGTGGTGATTGGAATGTATAAAAGTGTGACCCTTATACAAAAACAGATGAAGGGAATTGCCTCTCTACAAATTTATTTAATCCTTTGACATAACAATGAAATCTAGAATTCAGTAAGGATCATGCACATCTTGGAGCTTATACCCTAGTTCCAGCAAACATAAGCATTTATATTTCAGCTCCTGTACATTTGTTGCCTTGTTAGCTCCGTTTAGTACCTCTGGTTGTGGTTATCTGATGACATTTGTGGCTGGAGCTGTCGAATGCCATATGTGATTCAAAATCTGATTGAGAAATGTCCCTTTGTTGTATACATCTTTTAGGTTTTTTCGCTGGATGGGCCTCCACTCCTGTTATGATGGTGAATTTGTTCAAGTTCTCTTTGAAATTAAGCTAATGGAGTGTGCTTTGGAATGCCCAAAATATTGTGATTTATGGAGTGTTCCTTTTCCCCCCAGATCAAAGACTTATTTCTCTTATATGATACTTCTCAATAAAATTTAGTCTCTAACTCTCATTTGTGGTCAGTAATGATATTCAGATCTCTAGTTTTTATATTTAACGTTTTGGATAAAAAATCATAGTTTTTCCATTTAATCAAAAGTGGGGCTTGCATGAGGTTACATTTTTCCAAGAGCTTCATATCCGCAATGTTTCCTCTTTCCTCTAGGTAGGTTTACAAATGATCTGATTTATCTTTTGTTCCTTATTTTGAAGGTTGGTCCTGGTGAGGTTGATGATGACCTAGAAGGTGAGGTGGCTGAGGAGTGCACTAAATATGGTACCGTAACCCGTGTCTTAATATTTGAGATAACAGAAACGAATTTCCCTCATGAAGAAGCTGTTCGGATATTTGTTCAATTTGAGAGAGCAGAACAAGCAACTAAAGCCCTTATAGAACTTGAAGGTCGATTTTTTGGAGGTAGGATTGTTCATGCCTCTTTCTATGACGAGGAGAGATTCAGCAATAATGAATTAGCTCCCATGCCAGGAGAAATTCCTGGCTTTTGACCAAGCAGTTATGGTCCCAAATGTAAGTTCTCCTTATTTTTTCACAGGGACTTGAATTTTGCAAGCTTATTTAGTGGCTTTAAGTAGAGGCCTTAGTGGTAGGTCTCCTTGTATCTATTGTGTCAGGTTTACACAAAGCTATGTATCGAAAACTTTTGACCTTATCTGAGGAACTTGGTTTGGATCCTTAGTTTTCTTGTAATGCAGGATATTAGGGAATTACTGTTTTACAGTTGGGTTCATTACTGTTGAATAACTTCCCATCTAAATTATAAGGTTTCTTTGATGCACCATTTGAACTTCATACATTATTAGGTTTGCCTAGACTGTTTCATTTATTCTTTTTGAAACTCTTGTATTTGACCATCTTGAACTATATGGATGACAAAAAGCAAATCTATATGTTATACCAGATTTTTGCCAAAGGCTATACTAAATCAATACAATGTATATCTGACCTTCAACTTTTAAAGTATAAAATAGACTTAATCAGGTTGACTTGATGATTACCTTGTTTTTTTTTTGGAGTTATAAAGGTTGTTAAGAATCTTGTGACCTTTGCCTAATTGTTTTAGAAATGTGTTTCAATTTTTTTGTAGTAGTTGATCAAATATTTAGAAAAACTCCTTAAAAATCAGGAAATTGAGCTACCTAATGAAGGTCGGAAAAGTGGTATTTCATATTGATTGTGTCATCTATACTTTCAAAATACACCTCATCTTCACCTTCATCCCCACAACTCTCATTTCCACCATACCACGCTCTTACTCTCCATCCCACCTTCCATATTATTTGTCTAAATTATAGTATATATATGCATTTGAAATAATAATATTTTTTTAATTTTTGTCCTTAGTATATACCTACTGGGACATAAATTATTTTCAATATAATGAATAAATAAAAGAAAACGAAAATATGCCAAGGAGGAAAAAAAACTCCAGTAGATATACGGAAGAAACGATTAAAGTAGTTATATACGCGTTCTATACATCAGTATAGTAGACAAAATCAACATGAGGAGTAATGGTTGAGTTCCTGTAGAAATTATTTCGTTAAATTATGTTTTTCTCTGTAAATAATAATCATCTTATAATGTAAATAACCAGTTTATTCTATTTTTATTTTTATTTTAATTTTTTTGTGGAATGAAATTTGAGGTCATCTTTGGAAGTGATAAACTTTTGTCCATATGCATTCATCATTAGTTTGTGACTTGTGAGGAACCGTTCTTTTTTGCAAGAGATAATTTAATATGTTGCTAAAAGTAGAACACTATGTACGTCCACTATATTTAAAATGTCTAAATTTTTCTTAATATATATTATTAACAATAATAATATACTTAGTGAAATTTTTCATGCAAGGCCTAAGGAAAGTAGAATGCACGCAGACCTTACCACTACCTCATAGAAGTAGAGAGTATACTCGTCTCAAAATCCATACGCAGAATAAACTAAATATGCCAACAAGGAAAGAAAAGGAAAAAGAAAGGACGACTAATAACGAAAAACATATAACAATATGCAAATACGATAAAATTAACTCACATATGATAAATTCTAACAAATATAATATAAACACGACTATTCTTGCAACCCTACTGTACCCTAAGGTCAGATATTCACCTAACTCTACCAACTAATTATCCTGCTACTCTAATTTGCAACCTTCCCTTTTTTTTTTATCTAAGGTCATATCCTCAATGAGATTAAATTTCGCCATATCTTGTTTAATAATCTTCCCCAATACTTCTTCATATATAATATTGAAGTTGATATATAGTCTTTATCAATGAACAATGATGAAAATAATTGATATATAGTCTTTATCAATGAACGATGATGAAAAATTATTTATATTTTTTAACAAAGTTGCAAGCTTTTTGTTTGGTTCCATTCTTAGTGCTTTTGCAACCTGGCTTTATTTATTTATTTTACTTGTTTGAACCCACTTTTGAACTTATCTATTAAGAAGCACATAAAACACAATTGAACTTGAGTGAAATTATTTAATTCCTCAAGGAAACTGCTATTCCTGTAATTTAATAATAATGCAGAAAACATAATTTAAACAAAATATGTTCAATAATTTGAGTTTACAGAATTTAGTGTGTATTCTTAAAGAATTTAATCCCCGTATTGTACTCGAGGTTTATGAATTATTTTCTCCCAAAATAAAATAGATTAATTATTATAGAAGTAACGATACCTCAAACTTCTGTAATTTCAACGAACAACAATAGATCACATGTAGACTCAAGTTTTTATTTATAAGAGAATGCAAAAAAGAAGAAAGAAATTCGATATATGAAAAGTACAGAAATGATCTCTATTTACAGACAATATTGGGTGTAAATTCACCTGTTTAGAACAGACTCATCTATTTCGAATAGGCATGGTATCATTTGGGAATGAATGTGTCTGTCCCAAAGAACTTTACACGCAAAAATTAAAAGTCTGTTAAACTAATTAATTTTGTGTATTAACTTAATCAATAAAAAATTCGTAAATTAATTTAATTAACAAATAATTTATGAATTAATCATTAATTAATAAGTCACTAAACAAATATTAGAAAAAGAAAAAATTTGAGATTGATTAAATAAATTTTGTCCAAAAAATCGAAGCCGTAGCCAAGCGATGACGACGCAAGAGGACCCCCCTACTTGGTTCTTTGATAGGAAGAGGAAGTGTTTTCTAATACAAGAACAACACTTTTCATTTATTTTATTGACGAGGAAAGAAATACTCTTCATTTTTCAACAACACTTTTCCATTATTTTATCGACGAGGAAAGAAATGACTCTTCATTTTTCCTTGATTTGCCCCCTCCCCC
>DF359719.1:12424-30533 GCA_000787875.1 Solanum virginianum
AGGATCTTATCCTTCTCTCAAATCTGGTACATTATGGTTCAAATGGAACCAAGTTTACATGTTAAGGAAGTTGTATCACAAATTTGTCGGGCCAAAACGTCATTGCCCATACTGATATACAACGTGTATACAGTGACATAATATAAAGAAAAATAAAAAAAGTCAAATGTTCAGCTGGAATGGTTCAAGGTGGCTGACATGTTGGAAATATAGATGGAAGAAAGGTATATACACTAATTTACGATATATATACTTTGCTGATATACAAGTTTAAATGGGCAAATAAGAGCCCCCAGAACAACAAGAAGATGGCCCAAGTTCTAGCCCAGGTGCACAACAACCAAACTTGGCCCAAAACCTTTTGTTCATTATTTATTTAATTATTTGTTCTAATTTGCTTAACTTCTAACTCTTAATTGTTGTTTCAATTTAATTAAACTCCTCAAACGATAAACTATTTTATCTTAATTCTTTTGTTGATGATTGCTTGTCTTATTGATTTTATTTCAAGATAGTCCAAGTTATTGATCTCCTTTCAAAATGGGTTATTTTAAATAAGTTTTTACTCAAATTATTTTACATTTTAATTTTAAACCAGTTTCTGAATAGTTAGTCAAATTAAGTTTAATCGTTGGTCAACCGCAAGTTAGCGGTCATTTTGATTGATTAACTACTTCTCAAAGTGGAAATTAGAACCCTTATCCATTTTCTCTGAAGTTTTAGGACTTTTTCTGTTAGAATCTTAAAATTCTTATTAAAGTTTTCTTAATTTCTTTAAAAAATTAAGTGGCAACCCTATTTTCTGTTTCTTTGAAAATTTGATACTTTTTCTTAAATTAATTAAGTTTTAAATCAATTTTTCTATAAAAAGCCATTTTTGGCTATTAATAGAAATGACGACTCTTCTGATTTTTAATTAGGTTCTAACCATTATATTAAGATTTGATTTGACTAACTATTTGGTTTTGTAATAATTGGTATATTTAATTTCTTTTATTTGTGCATTATATGTTTAAATTTCATATTTTAATTGTTCTTATCTGTTCATGACTTATTTCCGCCAACCGAAAATTAGAATGTATTAGGATAAGGGACGACTACATGGTTATCCGCAACTGTTCCTTCAGAAAAAACTTTTAATATTTCTTTGAAAATAGTAAATGGATAGTTGGTTTGCGGTCATCAAATGTCATTTACTATTTCACCCCAAAGTTTGTCCAACTCAGGTCCTGGGTCAAATTGAAACCAATTCTTAGTCAACCTAAGTTAGAGCGAAGCCAAAACCCTACTTTTAAGCATTGGTCTAGGCCGACTCAATACATAAAGGGTATTGGGCCCATTAGTAGACCACCTCAAGTCCAAAATAGTCTCCGGCTCAAATGGATGATCATATTTATGTGTTCATATTTGAAAGATATATATGTTTTTGGTGAATCATTATCCCTTGAGGTTGGTAATTTATTTTAATAAGTTTAGTTTGATCAAAGAAGGATCTTCACGAGGTATTACTTCATCCAAAGACGTTCAAAGTTGACAAGAAGTCCAAGAAAAAAATAATCTTCCACGAAGGTTTAATTTTGGAGTGTACCTCTGCGTGGGACTGATCAGTTTATATCCCCATATTCCCATATTATGTATCCCTATTCAACTTTATAAAGTTTGTAATATAGTTTTTAGGGACAATGGAACATGTAAAATTGTATATACATCCTTCAAATTGCTAGTCTTACTCGTGGTATAAAAGGGTCACATATTTGTTCAGGAACTGCAATATCTGGTTACGTGCTGTATTTTATAACTGTTTATATGATTATATTTATTTGTTTGGAAACTTCTAGTCTACTTTTAGAATGTTTCTAGAATCCTCTAAGCACAAAAATCAAGCTCCTATCAAAAGTTCATCCAAACACTCTTCGAGTCTTGAGTTTCTCAACAAATGTGAACTCCACTCTCAAAATTCTAAAATCTTACTCTCTCATCTGAGAAGAGGTGAATTTTCATTTCAATTTGAAAAAGTTTCAAGCTGGTTGAACTACATAGGACCTGATTTATCCTTTGTGAGATATGTAGGTAGCCTTCTATGGCTCGGTCCCCTAAAAACATATTTTCCCCTTCATCCTTACAAGGGAATCTTTAATTTCACTTGAGAGATAAAAATCATGGACCAATATCTCGTGATTTACAAAATCTCAAATCAAATAGGCAAAATTTTGCCTATTTAGTCACTTTCCTATATCCATGGCCTATTACATCTTCGAGCAAAGCAACTATTATGTGTCTACCTTTCAGTAAGATATTTTGCATTATTTATTATGAACAAAGACTAATATATTTATCTTTTGAGTTATTTTTCTATATCAGGTAATTAGAATTGATTTGTGTTGAGGGAGCTAACCAAACATTTGTACTTCACGAAGTCTAAGGTCTCCAAAGATTCCTTCTTCGATTAAAATTTTCAAAGGGCACACAAATGACTGAAAATATTGGTTTGACAGATATTTCTACATGAGGTCCTATTATTGATGAACAAAGTGAAACAGTTGCAAAATTGATGCAACAGATAACTAAGATGAGAACTGAGTTACAACATACTAGAGAGTCGAAGAATTTTGTTATCACTGTCAGTACTCCATTTCTAAGAGAAAGAAGGTCTCCACTTTATTCTCATTCTCTGTATCCTCTAGATAACATCCCAAGTAATCCACATATTATTCCAACTCAGAAATTACCCACTATTGACTTAACAATGCATAGCCCATGCCATGTTAGCTTTTCGTACCAAACACTACCTTCTTCTCAAAATTTAAATCCCAATAGTTCTTAGACATTGTCTATCGCATATCGTACCCCTATCCAAAATATCTAAAATCTATCTACCATTCAACCCATGCCTTTAAAGGCCACCTTTTCATGAATTGTACATTCTTTATCCCATATACACCAAATCCAATCATTATGAAGAGAAATAAAGTGAGCGAGGGACAAGGAAGAAATTGCGAAGGCCATGAAATAGTATCACTATGCACCAAACATTACGGCCTAGAACTGCGAAGATCTGCGTATTCATCCTAATTTGGACCTTGCAGAAGGGTTCAAGATTCTGAAGTTTGACACTTTTGATGAAACTAGCAATCCTCTGACTCATTTTTAAAGTTTATTATGATTAACTCATAGGGATTGAAAAAAATGAACCACTTTTGATATACCTTTTTAGCTGAAGTCTTAAGGGAGAAACTTTTGAGTGGTTTACCTCACAAGAGCTAAAGTAATAGCTAAGTTGGAAGGCTCTCACAAAGGATTTTGTTGAATGATATAGACATAACATAAAAATCACCCATGATCGCTACTATTTGGAGAAGATTATCGAGAATACGCTCTTCGTAGGAGAAAAGAGACTGCAAGAATTCAACCTCCAATGTCTGAATGCAAAATTATCAAAATTTTGTTTGTATTTAAAAGCCTGAATACTATGAAAGAATGTTGTATATGATAGGACACAAATTCATCGATATCGTCAAGGTAGGAGAAATTTTAGAGGGTGACTTCAAGATTGAAAAAATTACATTACGCGTTAATGAAAGAATCATCAGAACTAGTGATGTGAAAATGTCAAAGATGGAAGAAGAAGAAATGATTGTTGTCAGAGCTATTCCACTAAAGAGATACCAAAATCATCATGTCAATCAAGAAAATTCTCTCATTTGAGTTTCAGAAAGCCTCCCAAAGTATTTACGTCATTGAAAGAATCTCAAACTCAACTTTATTAAAGGTTGAAAGTAGAAGTATGCTCCATCCTATAAAAGGAAGACCAGCCAATCCTTTGGGCAAATTTTACAGGATAGACTATCGATGTGCCTATCATTCAGGAACCATTGGACATGATATAGAGAACTATTCGACCCTTAAGCACAAGATTCAAAACATACGGACAACAAGTTAATCATAATCGATGAAGCTTCTCTAGAAAATAATATTTTATGCTTAAAAGTAAGCACAAGATGATTTAAGCAAGATCACTTGAATACATTCTTCATCAGAGGATAAAAACAAGAGTGCAAAACATTAACAAAATTTCTTCATATCAAGTTTTAATTTTTTTGTTGTTGGAACTACATTTGACCTGATTATTGCCTCAAAGGGATATGTAGACACCACAATGGCTCAATCATATTCTCCATTAGATTTTTATTTTTCTTTAAATGAAAACTAGGGTAGAATTTTTTAGAGGATCTAAAAACTCACTAGAAGACGAGTTGCTCAAACAAGATCAGAAATCACAATATGCAACTAGGGCAGAATTTTTGAGAGGATAGAAAAAATCCTCCAAAAGATGTTTCTCCAATGAATCAAGTTTGGAATTTTGTTAAAGTGTGTAACCGGAGGCAAAATTTTGAGAAAGTCTCAAAAATACAAAGATGTTATTTGCTACATTCAAGCAAACTGGGTAGAATTTTGAGAAGGGTCCTCAAACATTCCTCTAAGACTGCATTGCAAAGGGTGGACTAATATGCCAGTCAACTGCATGAAGGAGCATCAAGACAAGGCCAACACAAATTAGTCTCTCAAACTAAGAATTTTTCTTTGGATGCAGGTGAAATATCCCTCATGTGCTTCGGAATATCCCATAATCGTAATTTCCATATATCTCAAAATTTGTGTGTGATTTTGAAAATCTGACTTCATATTCTTGATCAGAGGGAAACATTGAGTAAGAAATGGATATAATCCGAATTTTAGAAGACCCGTAGCGAAAAATAATTTTTACTAATTAAACGATTTCCAGAAAGCCTGCGCGTCTAGGTCACAATGCACCTGGGGCGCATAGTAGTATTATTTGTGAGGTGTACCTAGTCCGCGTCGCACCTCGAGTGTGAACCAGTGCAAATTTTTCCCCTATTTTTCATTTTTGTCCAAGGGAATTGGGGTCATAACTTCCTATTTAAACATGAAATATCCCATACTTAGCCATTTTTCAACTCTATATCACTCAAAAACCCTCTTTAAAATCTCTCCAAGACTTTATCAAATCTCTATCTCAAATTCGAGATTTTCAAGCTAAATTTTGGAACTCAAGATCCCAATCCAAGCTTCAAGTTTCCTTCAAGTTCATCTCAAGAAAACCCAAGTTTGAGGTATATGGGTCTTCATCTATGGGTCCTTTCACCCATGGAGCCCAACCTTCTCTTTTTATAAAAATTGTATGATTTCAAGTTGTATTATTATGGGTATCTTTTGTTATGAAATATGAATATAAACTATATTTGGGTTTTATCAAGTTTTGTTGATTATGCATGAATATCTATTTTGAGCTTATACTATAAGTTGATTATGTCTATTGAAATCATGCATGATTTGGACTATAAAAACTATGATATATTGTGAACTTTTGAGATGAATTTTATGATACCCAAATTAGGGGTTTTACTACAATATTGGTGGGTTGATTTGAATAATTTTGAAATAATTTGGTTTTACTCCTTGTTCTATACTCTTGAATTGCATATACCTACTATGTGTTTGATTAAATTACTTGACAAGGATTTTTTTTTATGTTGATGAGGGATTATTGTATGAATTTACATGACAAGCATGTTATGATACATTATGGGTTCCCAAGCATGTATTGAACTCATTAAAAGTTTCCATGATCTACAAGAGAATTTTAGAACTCTTATACTATGTTTTACTCTCATGTGAAATGTGAAGCCCTTTCTTGATTCTTTGATGTGATGGTTTGATGAGCTATTTTTGTACTCCTACTGAAAAGATTATATCGTAAGATAAGGACATCTTATAACACCTACCAAAAAGGTCATGTCGTAAGGTAGAATAAATCATGACTCCTACCTAAACGATTACCAATCTGGTAAAATTTACCAAAATATCCCTAGAATAGAGATCTGCGCATAGTGCGTCTTCCCATGCTCTATTTGCGAATTCGAGACCGAATATGCAATCAGCGTGAAAAATTGAGTGAAAAGATAGTCTCGTTCAGATTTTAGAGCAACCGAGTCAAAAAATAAATTTTCATAATTAGACAAAAAATAGTGTTGCTGCGCGCCCGAGGCGTGATGCACCAGGGATGCAGACCAACACTTGTATTTTTTTATTTTTTCAATAGGAATTGAAAACTCGTTCAGAAACAAAAAATTAAAAAAAATTATATAGGTCGCCCAGCCCATACATTTTGGGGATGGACATTTTTCTTTTTATTTTGAGGGGCATTGTGGTCAATTACCAACCCCTCCTAAACTCAAAACATGATCAATTAGGTTGTTTTAATGAGTAAATAGGGTCTAAACCCCATTCTAAGTCTTTTTCCACAACACTTGAAAGCTAGGGCTTGAGAGAGAAGAGAGAAGAACGTGAGATTGAAGAATTCGAGGATAATTCTTGATGGGTGATTGGAAGAGCTTTATCCCAGGTATGTAAGGCTAAACTAAAAACATGAGATTGTCCTCTCATATGCTCCATAGATGGTCTTAGATGAGAGTTGAAGGTTCTTGAATTTACATGTATGATTCTTGATTATTTTCTCAAAAAATTTATAATTTGTACATGTATTTTCATATGTTGATGATTATCATAAACTTATTTTCGTGAATTGAATGTTTTACATGAATGATTGCATAAAACCTACTTATTATTTTATTAAAGATTGCATGAATAAAGATAAGGTTCGAGTCTTCGGCCATAATTGAGAATGTTGATAGAGATTATGAGTACTATGTGAGAATGATGATGAGTTGATAGAACTTGATAGTCCTTTGAGTCTCCATAAATGAACTCTAATAATTTGTGTATTCGATTGTTCCCTAATGATTGTTCTAAGCCTTGAGCTATTAATTGAGATATTGGTTAATGAGATGATTAGAGTCTCTATGAGACTAACTAAAAGATCGTGCCTCCATGAGGATGATTAAGATATTTTGATTAGATGAATTATTTTATGGACATTGAGTCATGAGAGGAGTATCAAACATCAAAAGGGTAAGAGTTAGTCCAACTCGTACTCGTCAAACTACGTAGCCAAGCATAGGTGAGGATCAAAACCATCCATCACATTATGATGAGGTCCTCTTTGATTAGAATTCCCTGAAATCAATAGAGGACTTATGATTTGCTATCTCCATTTGGACTTATCCATGTGGTTTCGATTTGTTCTCTACCTGGCAAGTATAGAATGGTTATGGCAATATCAGCATGATTGTTGTACAATTATTGGCTCATCAGTGATTGTTGTCAGATAAGAGAAACTCTTAAAAAGTTCCCAAACTGAGTAATCTGAGTTAAGATGAGATGAGTTGAGATGAGATGAGTTGAGATGGGATAAGTTGAGATGAGATGAATTGAGATGAATTGAGATGGGTCTTTCTCAGATGAGTTTGATTTGATTGATGAGTTGATTAGTTGAGGGGTCACTTGTCTACTCTTTATTCTTACTTTAGATAGACATTTGACATGTTTTGAATAATTTTGAAATAATTTGGTTTTACTCCTTGTTCTATACTCTTGAATTGCATATACCTACTATGTGTTTGATTAAATTACTTGACAAGGATTTTTTTTTATGTTGATGAGGGAAATGTGCCGATTTATTTTTGTATATCTTCCGCTGATTAGCAGAATGTATGAATGAATGAAAGTGAGGAGACCAGGTGGTTCGCTTGGGGACTAGCAATAGTCTTTAAGTGTCAATCATATCTTGGGACCCCTACCGAGGTGTGACAAACTTGGTATCAGAGCATAAGTTCAAGTGTCCTAGGGAGTCTATAAAGTCGTGCCTAATAGAGTCTTGTCAAGTGTACCACACTTGATAAGTAGGAGGTTATAGGACATTAGGAATTATTTCCCTTTATTCATGTTATAAATCATGTTATAGAGTTATGCTCTATGAAAGTTCTATTCTCATTCGTGCTTTGGGCATAGCAGAATTGTGATCATGCCTCCCAGAAGAGCCGTAAGAGGTAGAGGACATCTTGCTAGACAAAATATCAACCCACCTAAGCCTCAACAACATGAGGTGCCCGTAGAACAAGCTGTCCATGTTGCTCAGCCACCGCAAGATGAGGTCTCCAATGTTGAGTTTCACCAAGCTATCCAAACTCTAGCCCAGGCTGTCATAACACCTATTGCGAGACAAGGAGCTGCCCAATAGGATGTCCATGACACTTCTAGTGTCTGGGAATTCTTAAGGATGAATCCGCCTGACTTCACAAGGTCTGCATCCACTGAGGATCCTGAGAACTATGTGGAGGAGCTCTAAAAAGTATTCCAAGTGATGCATGTGGCTGATGCTGACCGACTGGAACTGGTCAATTATCAATTGAAGGATGTGGGTAGACTGTGGTATAATCAGTGGAAGAAGGGTAGAGCAGAGAATGCCCCCGAGATGACTTGGGCTATGTTCGAGGAAGCTTTCTTGGGGCATTACTTCCCAAGGGAATGAAGGGAGGCGAAGGTGAGAGTTTTTGAAGTTGAAATAGGGCTCTATGACTGTGCAAGAATATGGGCTGATGTTCACATAATTATCTCACTATCCTCTATATATGGTTGCTGTCATGAGAGGGAGGATGGGGATGTACGTTGATGGGTTAAATAGAGGGCCCAAGAGAGATGGAAGGGGAGCTATACTCGTAATTGACATGTACATAGGGAGACTGATGACCTTTATGCAATAAGTTGATAAGGAAAGACAACAGGGTAAAGAGGAATTCTGAAGTAAGAAAGTAAAAACATCTAGCCACGAGGTTGGAAAGAAAGGGAATGGGAGTTGGTTTCCAGCACCATCATCTGTTAGTGCACCTGCACCTAGAGTTAGAAATGATCAGAGGTGCCAAAATGTTGGAGCCCATGGATCTCAGTCCCAGGTAAGTATGGCTTAAGGTTCATTGGGTAAGCCAGCATGTGGCAAATGTGGTAAATTACACTTGGGGAGATGCCTTGAGGGGAGCGATGTATGCTATAAGGATGGCCAAATGGTTACTATTAGAGAGATTATCCAAGGTAGGTCGATCGGGCTTAGTCTTCTGCACTAGCCCCACTAACCAAGGGAAACCAGAATGGTACTATGACAGGCACAAGTGAAGCTACAAACCATTTATATGCCATGAGGTAGTCGACATGATCATGAAAACTCCCTAGACGTTGCGACGGGTATGATTCAAGTCTTTTCAATTGATTGTTATATGTTGATGGATCCTGGTGCGACATTATCTTTCTTAATTCCATATATCCCGTACAGATTTGATAGAACTCCTGAGTCTCCTTGAAACTTTTGATATTTCTACTCTTATGGGTGAGTCTATTCTAGCTGAGAGAGTCTATAGAGGTTGCGTAGTGTCTATCTATCATAGGGATACTAGTATTGATTTGGTTGAGTTTTGATTAGCTCCATGCCTATTATGCCTCCATTGAATGTAGAGCCCCCACCCGTTAAGTTCCAATTTCTGAATGAACCAATTCTAGAGTGGAAGGGTGATTCTTTTGCACCTAAAGGAAAGTTTATCTCATATCTTAGAGCCAGAAAGATGACTTCTAAGGGGTGTATCTACCACCTTGTGAGAGTTAAATCTGATGATGTTGAGTCTCCAACTCTTGAGTCAATTTCGATCGTGAATGAGTTTCCAGAAGTGTTCCCTGAGGATCTACCTGAAGTCCCTCCTGATAGGGAGATTAACTTTGGGATTGATGTTCCTCCTGATACCCAGCCTATCTCAATTCTACCTTATAGGATGGCTCCAGCTGAACTAAAGGAATGGAAAGAATTGTTGAAAGATTTATTAGAGAAGGGCTTCATAGGGACGAGTGTTTCTTCTTAGGGTGCCCCTGTCCTATTTGTGCGAAAGAAAGATGAGTCTCTCAGAATGTGTATTGACTATAGGCAACTGAACAAGGTCACCATAAAGAACAAGTATCCTGCCCCAATGATAAATGACTTGTTTAACCAACTTCAGGGTGCCTCTTGTTTCTTAAAGATAGACCTCTGATCTGATTACCACCAATTGAAAGTGAGGGAATGTGACATTCCAAAGACAGCCTTTAGGACTAGATATGGCCATTTTGAGTTCTTGGTCATGTCCTTTGGGTTGACAAATGCACCCAGAACCTTCATGGTTTTGATGAATAGAGTGTTCAGACCGTATCTTGAATATGTTTGTGATTGTGTTTATTGATGATTTTTTTGGTGTATTCAAGAGATGAAGAGGAACATGCAAATCACCCTAGAATTGTCCTTCAAACTCTTAATGACCACGAGTTGTATTCAAAATTCTCAAAATGTGAATTCTGGCTTAAGTCCATGGCTTTCTTAGGCTATATTGTTTCCGGGGATAGTATTTAATTGGATGCTCAGAATATTGAGGCAGTTAAGAAATGGTCCAGACTGACCTCTCCAACTAACATAAAATGTTTCTTGCGATTGGCAGGCTACTATCGTCGATTTGTTGAGGGATGTTCTTTCTTGTCCGCACCATTGACAAAGTTGACTCAGAAAAAGGTCAAGTTTCAGTGGTCCGATGAATATGAGAAAAATTTCCAAGAGTTAAAGACTAGACTGACTACTGCACCAGTTCTGACCTTGCCCAATAGAACGGAAGATTTTGTGATCTATTGTGATGCTTCAAGAGTTGGATTGGATGTGTGTTGATGCAAAGAGAGAAGGTGATAGCCTATGCTTCTAGACAACTTAAGATTGATGAGAGAAATTATCCAACCCAGGATCTTGAGTTGGTGGCGGTGGTGTTTGCACTCAAAATCTGGCTCCACTACTTATATGGAGTGCATGTGGATATGTTCACTGAGCTTATAGTATGTCTTCAGTTAGAAAAAGTTCAACCTGCAACAGAGAATATGGTTAGAGTTTCTTAAAGATTATGACATGAGCATTCTCTACCATCCAGGTAAAGCTGACATTATTGCTGACACTCTTTGTAGGTTGTCAATGGGTAGCACAACCTATGTGAAGGAAGGAAAGAAGGAGCTAGCTAAAGATGTGCACCGATTAGCCCAATTAGGAGTTCAACTCGAGGAGAATGATGAGGTGGAGTTAATGTTCAGAATGGCTCTGCTTCATCTTTTGTAGCAGAGGTGAAAGAAAAGCAAGACTAAGATCCTGTCCTACTCCAATTGAAGGAGGTAGTCCATAAACAGAAAGTGATGGTCTTCTCCAAAGGAGGAGATGGGATGTTAAGGTTCCAGAGTAGATTGTGTGTCCAAGATGTCGATAGTATATGAGGTAGAATCATGGCTGAAGCTCACACCACTAGACACTATATTCATCCTAGCTCTACCAAAATGTACCATGACTTGAGAGAAGTCTATTGGTGGAGTGGGATGAAGCGACATATTGCTAAATTTATTTCTAAGTGATCGTATTGTCAACAAGTGAAAGTTGAGCACCAATGGTCATGTGGTTTTGCTCAAAACTTTGAGATTCCTGAATAGAAGTGAGAGATGATCAATATGGATTTCATTACTAGTCTACCGAGGTCTCGAAAGCAACATCATTCAATATGGGTGATTGTAGATAAGATTACAAAATCGGCTTACTTCATAGCAATTAAGACAACTAACACTGCAGAGGAGTATGCCAAGATATACATTCAAGAGATTGTGATGTTACATGGTGTTCCCTTGTCTATCATCTTGGATAGAGAATCTCAATTCACCTCCTAAGTTTGGAGATTGTTCCAGAAAAGATTAGGTACGAAGGTGAATTTGAGCACAACTTTCCATCCACAGACAGATGGTCTAGTAGAGAGTACAATTCAGACGTTTGAAGATATGTTGAGAGCCTGCGTGCTTGATTTCAAGGGAAATTAGGATGAACACCTACCGTTAATTGAGTTTGCATATAAAAATAGTTATCATGCAAGCATTCAGATGGCTCCCTATGAAGCTTTATATTAGAGGATATGTAGATCACTAATTGGGTGGTTCGAGGTTAGGGAAACAGAATTGATTGGGCCTGACCTTGTCCATTAAATAATGGAGAAAGTTAAGATCATTAGAGAGATTGAAGACTGCACAATGTCGCTAGAAATCCTACAACGATGTGAGGAGGAGAGATTTGGAGTTCGAAGTGAATGATTGGGTGTATTTGAAAGTGTCACCTATGAAGGGCGTCATGAGATTTGGGAAGAAGGAAAAAATTGAATCCACATTATATTGGACCCTATCATATTGTGAAAAGGATTGGGAAGGTCACCTACAAATTAGACTTGCCTTCTGAGTTAGATGGTATCCATCCGGTGTTCCACGTGTCGATGGTGAAGAAATATTTGGGAGATCCTAACTTGTTAATCCTTGGAGAGCATTGGAGTGAAGGATAGTTTGACCTATGAAGAAATTTTGGTTCAAATCCTTGATCGTCAGATTTGCAGATTGAGAACAAAAGAGATAGCCTTAGTCAAAGTCCTATGGAGGAATCAATTCGTTGAGGAGGCCACATGGGAAGCTGAGGAAGAGATGAAAGCAAAATATCCTTACCTATTTGTGCCAAATGATAAGAATGTTGAATGTAAATTTCTTTACCCTCAACTAAGTTGATTGTCTTTTCTTGATGATTGTCTATTCTTAAGTCTAAAGAGAGATTGTTGATAGAAATGAGGAGTCAAAAGACCAATTGATAAATGTGAATGTTGAGATGGGTTTTGAGTCCATCCGTGCCTTGATATCCACCCTTACTCATCATTCAAAGATGAATGTGCCAAGGGAGAGATGATGTAACACCCGATAAAATTTATCAAAATACAACTAGAATAGAGACGTGCGTGTAACGCATCTTCCCATACTCCATTTATGAATCTGAGAATGCATAAGCAATTGATGTGAAAAATTGAGTGGGGTAATGGTCTCATTAGGATTTTAGAGCAATCGAGTCAAAAAATAATTTTTCGTAATTAAATGAAAAATAGTGTTACTGTGCGCCTGATGTGCGATGCGCCAGGGACAGGGACCAATACTTGTATTTTATTTTGATTTTTTCAACGAGAATTGAAAACTCATTTGGAAACAAAAAAAATTTTAAAAAAATTATATAGGTCTGCGCCGAGTCCGCAATACGGACTGGGCATTTTTGGGATGGACTTTTTCTTTTTATATTGAGGGGCATTTTAGTCAATTCCTAACCCTTCCTAAACTCAAAACACGATCAATTTAGGTTATCTTAATGAGTAAATAGGGTCTAAGCCCCATTCTAAGTCATTTTTTCACAACATTTGAAAGCTAGCGCTTGAGAAAGAAGAGAGACGAACGTGAGATTAAAGAATTCGAGGATAATTCTTGACGGGTGATTGGAAGAGCTTTATCCCATGTATGTAAGGCTAAACTAAAAGTATGAGATTTTCCTCTCATGTGCCCCATAGATGGTCTTAGATGAGAGTTGAAGGTTCTTGAGTCTACATATATGATTTTTAATTATTTTCTCGAAAAATTTATAACTTTTGCATGTATTTTCATATGTTGATAATCATCATAAACTTATTTTCGTGAATTGAATGTTTTACATGAATGATTGCATAAACCCTACTTATTATTTTCTTAAAGATTACATGAATAAAGATAAATTTCGAGTCTAGATCCTTGATTGAGAATGTTGACAAAGATTATGAGTATGATGTGAGAATGATGATGAGTTGATAGAATTTGATACTCCTTTGAGTCTCCATAAATGAACTCAAATAATTTCTATATTCGATTGTTCCCTAATGATTATTATAAGCCTGAGCTATTGATTGAGATGTTGATTGATGAGATGATTAGAGAGTCTCTATGAGACTGATTAAAAGATCGTGCCTCCACGATGCTGATTGAGATAGTTTGATTGGATGGATTATTTTATGAGCATTGAGTTATTGGAGGAGTATCGAGCATCAAAACAATTAAAGTTAGTCCAACTCGCACTTGTCAAACTACGTAGCCAAGCATATGTGAGAATCACGACCATCCCATTACGTTATGATGAGGTCCCCTCTGGTTAGAAGTCCCTGAAATCAATAGAGGACTTATGATTTGCTATCTCCATTTGGACTTATCCATGTGGCTTTAATTCATTCTCTACCTGGCAAGTATAGAACAGCTATGGAAACATCAGCATTATTGTTGTGCAATCATTGGCTCATAAGTGATTATTACCGGATAAGAGAAACTCCTAGAAAGTTCCCAAACTGAGTAATCTGAGCTGAGATGAGATGAGTTGAGATGAGTCCTTCTGAGATGAGTCTGATTTGATTGATGAGTTGATTGGTTGAGGGGTCACTTATCTTCTCTTTATTCTTGCTTTATATAGACATTTCACATGTTGATTGTTACTATATTTGATGTTGATTATTATTTCTATATTATTTTACTTGTTTCGATTTTATTTAACTATTTTACATACCAGTACATTCCACATATTGACGTTTCCTTTTGGACTGTATCATTATATGATGTAGATACATAGGATAAAGGTCATCAACATACACACCGTCGAGGATCTGAGACATTCAACAACTTGGTGAGCCTCCCCTACTTCGGAGGGTTTATTATCTATTTTTATCTTGCTTTAGAGTAAGATTTTTGCTTAATCTTTATTTTGATTGAGGTAGGAATGGGTCTGTCATTGGCACCACCTAATAGTGATAGAGGCTTCATAGACTAGAGTCAGATGTTGATATTTAGACTTGTGATCTAGTTTCTTCCTACTAGCCTTTCATTATATTATTATCTAACATTACATATTGAGATGTGCCCATTTATTTCTGTATATATTCCGCTAATTAATAGAATGTATGAATGAATGAATATGATAAGACCAGGTGGTTCGCTTAGGGACTAGCAATAGTTTTTGAGTGTCGCCCACATCTTGGGTCCCCTCTCGGGGCATGACAGTAAAGTAAGGACATCCTATAATACCTACCGAAAAGGCCATGTCGTAAGGTACAATAAATCATGGCTCCTACCTAAAAGATTATATCATAAGGTAAGGATATCCTATAATACCTATCGAAAACGTCATGCCATAAGGTAGAATAAATCATGGCTCCTACTGAAAAGATTGTATCGTAAGGTATGAGACATCTTATACTATCTACCAAAAAGGCTATGTCATAAGGTATGGGTATTGGTAACTCTCTCCAAAAAGGTTATATCGTAAGGTGAGTGAGTGACTATTTGGCCCATCACATGCATATTTGTGTAAGGTTTTGAGTGTATATATTCCATATTGAGCTGATGTTCATTGATTATGATTAAGCATCTTGTTAATATGTCTTATGATTCTTGTTGCTCTGCATCCCGCATACTTAGTACATTCAAACATACTAACACATACTCTATGCCTACATGATATTACCATGTAGGAATCAAAGACCTTTTTTATCCTCCTCATCCACGAGGCTAGCGTGATTCTTGAAGAAAGCTTTGGTGAGTCCTCCACTCCAAGGACAATATCTATATTATTCATGCTAAGTTGAAACTTCTTCTTTATGTTGGAAACTTATTATTATGAGGGTGAGCCTGGAAAGTATCTTGGCCCTCGCTCCATTCTTAAGTAGAGGTGTTATTGGATACTAAGTTTGTATATTCTCATGAGCTCGACTCTCTTATGTTTTCTATGTTTATCAAGGTTTCCCTTAGTCCCGTTTTCCCCTTTTATCAAATGACTTTTGTTTAGGTTATCTTCAGACCCCTCATTCACCGTGTCACATCTGGGCCTTAGGCTTGGGTCGTGACAGCAGGAAAAATGAAATCACAAAGATGATGATGTCAAAATCTTCAAGCATAAGACGCCACATACACCTATTGTGGCCTCAACATTATCAATCAAATAACTTCTCATCTCATTTTATCTTCAATTTATTCTATTATGTCAAAGTGATTTATAATTACTTTCACTATATTTTGCAGTAATTGGACACAAGCTTGACATATTCTCTCAAAGTTCAAAAGAATCAAATCATTATCACTAGATATAGAGCGCATATAAGGACTACAGGATTGTAAAGGAGCAAACATCAATTAGTGACAAGTCATTTTTTAGATAACCACTACGTTTACCATTACCTGATCTTTATAGCCAAATAACATAACCTCACACTTTATCTTTAAGTGTATACTTTACTTCGTTATGACTGCTAATGTTTGATCTCAAATTTTATAGGTGGCTATGCTAGTAAAGTTGGAATCATCCCTGAAATCAATATCAAATCTGGAGATGATGCTATTGCAGAAGTGTTGCAAGGACAAAACGACAAGTCTATCGAATCAATTAATATTGAAGACCACATGTCCTTGTGATAATCAAAGTTGTCGATTCTGTTTAAGTCTTCAAGAACAATTGAAGATCTTGTGCGATAAACTCAAGATCTATTAAGTTACTCTGAAGAAGATAAGAAATGTTTTATCTTCGTATAAAAGAATTTAGTCATTTCACTTTGATCATTCTGTCTCTTGAAAGAAATAGAGTTGTAACCATGACAAACATAAGTGTCAATATGGTTTCTCTTTTGTCCATTAGGATGATCGTCACGTATCTATATAAGCGTACATGTTTGTTGGCCATGCGAATTGAAAATGGGTATCCGAATTGAATTAAAATGAAATTGGGTTGGGAATTTAGAATTGAGCCATAAATTAACTCAATTTTAAACTAAAATTAGAAGAAATTGTGTAGGATTTGATTAGAATTAAAAAAAATTGAATTATGAAGAAATTGACAAATTAACTCAATTTAGGCTAAAATTGAAAGAAATTGTGTAGGATTTGACTAAAATTAGAAAAGGTGAATTATGAAGAAATTGACTAGAATTGGATTAAAAGGCTACGAAGTAAACAAATTGGGTGAAATTGAATGGAGTGTCATCTAATTAATAGTAATATACACACAAATAAATATATACAACATTTAACTAATAATCTTTATGTAAGAAAAATGTAATATATACTAAAATTGTTGTATAAAAATATTTAAATATATTAAAATTTTTATTTTAAATTAAAAATTGATAAAGTAAGATAGTAAAAATATAATGCGTTAAGAATATAAAAAATAATAATAAGTATGTTATTAATTCTAAACAAAAATAATGAATAATGAAAATAAACAATAATAATAATAAATATTATAAATAATGAATATTACTATTATTTAACATAAGTACAAAATAGTAATAATAATAATAATAATAGCAATAATTATAACAATAATAACAGTAAAAATAATGATATAACTAACAACCATTTTTTTAAAAAAAAATTGGGAATGTTAAATTATGCAAGTATTGGGATAAAATTGAATATAAACTCATTTATTTAAAAAGATTCAAAAATATCTATTTTAATCAAATGACAATTTAAATTGGGCGTCAACAAAATTGAGTTGAGGTTTGAGTTAGATTATCTGAGTTGAGTAGCTTGAGTATAGTTGACATTTGTGGATTCTAAAGGATGCCTCACACCTTCCCTTCAGAATAATTTAAACACTTACCTAGAATCTAAATTGGTTTTCATAGATTAATTAAAACATGAGTCATACTTATCAATAATCAAATAAGTTTCCTTTTTTCTCTCAAAATTAGATGGTGACTCTGTATAATAATTTATTTTTTTATAGTTTGTAAGTTGTGTTTTGTTTAACCTTGGTAAAAAATTAGGCACAGACAGGATGAACTTTTCTTTCCCTTACATTTCTTATCAACATCCAGCATAATGTTGGCAGTGCTGGTGGTGTTGATGTCTCTTTCACTTGTCATACTTCCCTTAGTACAAACCTGCTCTGATACCACTCTGTCAGATTATTTGGTAGTAACTTTGGTGGTTGATTTAGTGGAAGAAATAGGTGGTGTTTGGGTTTGTTTTTGGTGGCTGCTAAGGTGGTGTGATGGTGGCTTTTGGCCGAATTTTTGGTGTTGTTTTTCGGTGATTATCACCGGAAGATGAAGAAGACATAGGGGTTGGTGACTATTGGTTTTGAAGGAGAAAAAAATGCCAACCCCCTTTAAGGTTTGGGGGTGTTTGAGAATAAATATGGAAAGAAAATAATGGATTGATCCCAACTGTAGAATTGAACGACTTGGATTGAATCTTGAATGAAGTAAATCAGATTCGAATTAAAAATGGGTATCCG
>DF359719.1:31374-71368 GCA_000787875.1 Solanum virginianum
TGCTTTCCGAATGAGCCCTTTTATCCTAAAGTATGTATACCTAAATCAGCAGGAGGATTAAACTTGATCAACCTTAGTGTGGAATAAGGCAGCACTAGGAAAAACTAATTGGGATTTAGCTAACAAGCAAGACAAGCTATGGATAAGATGGATTCATGCATACACCATCAAGGACTCTTCGACCACTATAGCTAACATACCTACACAAGCTTCCTGGATGATCAAAAAGATAATGGCAGCTAGAACTACATTAAGCAGCATTCAGCTGAGGAGCCCAGTAAGTATCAGAACAATCTATCATAAACTACTAGGGGATAATACAAGAGTTCCATAGAAAGCATTGATGTTTAGAAATGATGCTAGACCAAAAGCAAAGTTCATCCTATGGCTACAAATACAAGACAGGTTGATGACAACAGATAGGTTGTATGAATGGGGGATTGAAATTGAAAGTACCTGCAGACTATGTCAACAACAACAAGAGTCAAGAAACCATCTATATGTACGCTGCCCTTTCACCTGCGAACTATGGAGAAGAATCACTCAATGACTACAATGGAAATAGAATGCAACAGCAAATTGGGGATCCCATTTAGCATGGATGATAGCTTCATCAAAGGGCAAATCTATCAATGCACAAGTATTCAACATGGTG
The DNA here is from genome assembly GCA_000787875.1 of Solanum virginianum. Taxonomy (NCBI): domain Eukaryota; kingdom Viridiplantae; phylum Streptophyta; class Magnoliopsida; order Solanales; family Solanaceae; genus Solanum; species Solanum virginianum. Next base: position 32,030 of record DF359719.1, read on the forward strand.
TATACAGAAATGGTGCATATGATCTGGAAGGAAAGAAACTTAAGTGTATTTGAGAACAAGAGTAAACAGATTGAAGAAATAGCAAGGCAAATTGATTACATTTGCAATATAAGGGCCAAAAATAGAGTTAGAAGTAAGTTACAACAATTAGCCTTTTGAAAAGTTGTTGATAGATTAATGGTTAAGTAGAAGCTACACTTGAGTCTTGATTGAGATAGCAATTGAGATTGTAATTGCTATGGTAATGTAATGTCTAATTTGGTGGCTAATGAAATATTAGTTACCAAATAATAATAATAATAATAATAATAATAATAATAATAATAATAATAATAATAACGACAACAATGATAATAAATATTACAAACAATAATATTACTATTATTTAACATAACTACAAAATAACAATAATAATAATAATAATAATAATAATAATAATAATAATAATAATAATAATAACAACAACAATAATAATAATAGTAATAGTAATAATAATAGTAATAATAATAGTAATAATAATAATAATAATTGTAATAATAATAATAATAATAATAATTGTAATAATTATAACAATAATAACAAAAAAATAATGATAACACCAAGATCCCTTTTTTTAAAAAAATTGAGAATGTTAAAATATGCAAGTATTTGGATAAAACTAAATATAAACTCATGTATTTAAAAAGTTTCAAAAATATCTATTTAAATCAAATGATAATTTAAAATGGGTTATAGATCGGTTAAAATTGGGTGTCAATAGAACTGAGTTGAGGTTTGAGTTTGATTATCTGAATTGAGTCATTTGAGATAATTGAGCATGATAAGCATGTTGAATTTTAATCATATGTACTTTTATGCATTACATGATAAGTCCAAGTGAATGATTCTGAATGACCATTTGAGTTCGAGTTGAGTCATAATGATTTCCTTGATTAACTGAGTTGATGAGAAACTAAGATGAGCTGAGTTGAGGTAACCTAATAAGGTTGAGATTTGAGTTGATTGATTGAGTATTATTGAGATTTGAGTTGATTGATTAGTTGACCATGTTTTAGTCTTGGGAAGAGTATCGAGTATCGAGCTGGGAGCGAGTAAATAACTTCTCTAACCCACAAAACTACATTGTTAGCATAGGATAGTCGTGCGATACATTTTGGCTACTCTTTTCCCAAAGGATGGACAATTATTATGGATCCATGAGAGAGTTGATTGTCCTTTATCCTGACAAGTTTCGGATGGGCATATCAATAACGTCACCTTTGTTATGTATCACCAAACTAAAGATGGTGGAATTGGATGTCGGTTAAGAGAAACTCCTAAGGAAACATTGATTGAGCATCATATTTCTAAATTGAGTTTATTTCTACTGAGTCTATTTTTAAAAGCATGATTTACTTTAAACTTCCATCTTTATTTAATTGAGTTATGAGTTGTACTAAGTAGAGGTGAGTGAGTTGAGTCTTACTTTCTTGAGCAATTTTATATTCCAGTATATTTCATGTACTAATCTCCACTTAGATCTGCATCATTTTACGATGCAGATACAGGTGATAGAGGACTTCAGCCTACGTATCATTGTAGTCTAGATTAGTGCATTCTTGGAGTTGGTGAGCCCTCCCTGCTTTCCGAATGAGCCCTTTTATCCTTCGTATTTTATTATTGAGTATTTTTAATCCTTTGATCGGGGTATCAATGGCCTGTCATGGTACTATCAAGATTGTTAATTAGAGGCTTCATAGACATTGACTAGAGGATTTGTTGAGTATTGTTTATTTCCAAACTTATTCATTTGAGATTATTTTGTAAGAGTTATGTTTATCTATTGATGTCTTTTATTTGAGTATTTCTTCTGTAAATGAGTTGATGTGACGATGAGGCCAGGTGGTTCTCTTGGTGAATCAACAATGGTTCTCAAGTGTCAGCCACACTAATAATACCCTCCCAGGGTGTGACATACTTGGTATAAAAGCAGAAAGTTTGAGAGTCCTAGGGAGTCTATGAAACTGTGTCTAGTAGATTCTTGTTCATGGGTATGTTATGCACCACACTTCATAAGCAGGATGCTATAGGACATTAGGAACTGTTACACTTTCTTGTATTTTGAGTTCATCCGATTGGGTTAAAACTCTACAAAGCTCCTTTCCAACTCGTGGGGTTATGTATTTCCAGATCATTCCCCTAGGTGTACCATCACTCAACGAAGTACCCCAGCTGATGATATTGAGAACCTAACCCCAGCTGTACCGACTCAGATAGAAATTAGGGGTCAAGGTAGACCAGCCAGAGCCACTGGTGTTCCAAAGATACCTACTCCTCCACCTGATCCTACCACAGAGGCTGACTTCAGAGGAACTATCATTATACTCACCCAACTGGTAGCGGCTCAGAGTGGGAACCAAAGTTCACATACTCTTACTTCTAACTCCCAAAAGTCAAATGTTGCAATGAGGCTTAGGGGCTTTTTGAGGATGAATCCACCAGTTTTCACAGGGTCAAAGGTTGAGGAAGACCCTCAGAATTTCATTGATGAGATGTGGAATATGATGAAAGTTACCCATACAATCGAGACTGAGGGAGTTGAGCTTGCTGCCTATCAGCTCAAAGATGTGGCTAATATTTGATACAGTTAATTGGAGGAGAATGGAGGTGAGGATGCTGAGCTTACTAGTTGGGATGAGTTGGAGAGTGCCTTTCTCGATCACTTCTTGAGGTTTGAGTTTGATTATCTGAATTGAGTCATTTGAGATAATTGAGCATGATAAGCATGTTGAATTTTAATCATATGTACACTTCTTTCCTCACGAGTTAAGAGAGGTCATGATTGAGGAGTTCGTGAATCTAAAATAAGAGGAATTGACTGTTAAAGATTATAGCCTAAAATTCATCTAGTTATCCAGGCATGCCCCAGAAATGGTCCACGATATGAGAGCAAGAATGAGGAAGTTCGTATTTGGGTTGGGTAGACATATGAAGAAGGAGTGTAAAGCAGTATTATTGATCCCGAGTATGGATATCTCTAGTATTATGGTCTATGCCTAATAAATCGAGGAGGATAAAAAGAGAGATAAATAGGAGCATCTGAGCAAGCAGGCTAAGTTAGCAAGGCTTGAGACCAATCAAACTAAGTAGATCAAGGGAGATAAGCCTTACTTTTAGAAGAGGCCCTCTAGTTATGCACCATCTTCAGCCAGTACATCGTCCCTAAGGCAAAAGTATGATCAAAAGTCCCAAGGTCATCCAAACTTTAGGGCACACAGTTTCCAGTCTCAGGCAAGCATGACCCTTGGCTCAAAAGGAAAGTCACCATGTGGGAAATGTGGGAGGATGCACTTAAGAGAATGCAAAGATAGAGGGGATAGTTTCTACAAGTGTGTCTAGCCTAGCCATTTTCATAGGGAATGTCTGATGTGGGGCAAGAAGGCCCAGTCTTCTACCACAACACCACCAGCGAGGGGTAACCATAAAGGTATTGTACTAGGGACAAGCGGTGGGACAAACCATCTATATATGATAAGGAACCAATGGGACTAGGAGGTCACACCAGATGTTATGATGGGTATGTTTCGAGTCTTTTGCCTTTCATTATTGTGCTTTACTTGATCCAAGTGTGACTTGTTCCTTTGTGACATCATATGTGGCTAGTGGATTTAAAATCCTTCCTGAGTGCTTGCTCGAGCCATTTTCTATTTTTACTCCTTTTTGTGAGTCTATTTAAGCCAAGAGAATCTATAGAGATTGTGTGGTGTCTATCTATCATAGGGATACTCTTGCTGATTTGATTGAGTTAGAGGTCGTTGACTTCGATATGATACTTGGCATTGACTAGCTTCACACCTGTCATGCCTCTGTTGATTGTAGAGCTTGGACTGTCAAATTCCAGTTTTTGAATGAGTCGATTATTAAGTGGAAAAGAGACTTTGTTATACCGAAGGGCAGGTTTATTTAATACCTTGGGGCCTGAAGACTGATCTCTAAGGGATGTATCTATCACCTCATGTGAGTTAAGTCTGATGATGTTGAGTCTCCTACTCTTTAGTCCATTCCAATCCTGAGCGCGTTCCCTGATGTATTTCTTGAAGATCTGGTCAGGGTCCCTCCTAATAAGGAGATTGACTTTGGAATTGATATTCTTTCTAACACCCAACCTATTTCTATTTTGCGATACAGAATGGCCCTTGCAGAGTTGAAGAAACAATTGAGATAAGGCCGAGTATCTCTCCATGGAGTGCTCCAACCTTGTTCGTATAGAAGAAGGACGATTCCCTTAGAATATGTATTGACTACTGCCAGTTGAATAAGGTAACAATCAAGAATAAGTATCCCCTTCTGTGGATCGACGACTTGTTTGACCAACTTCAAGGTGCCACCATTTTTTCCAAGATAGACCTCTAATCAGACTATCACCAATTTAAAGTAAGAAAATATGACATCCCGAAGATGGATTTTCAAACCCGATATGGTCACTTTGAGTTCTTGGTGATGTCCTTTGGGTTAGCAAATACACCAGCAGCCTTCATGGACTTTATGAATAGAGTATTCAGACATTATCTTGACATGTTCATGATCATATTTATTGATGATATTATGTATATTCCAAGATAAGGAGGAGCACGCTAACCACCTTAGAATGGCCTTGCAGATACTCAAGGATAATAAATTATATACAAAGTTTTTAAAGTTTGAGTTTTGGCTCAAATTTGTAGCATTCTTAGGCCATATAGCTTTGGGCGATGCATTCGAGTAGATACTCAAAAGATTAAGGCGGTTAAAAATTGGCCTAGGCCAACCTCTCTGATAGATATAAGGAGTTTTTTTGGGATTGGCTGGCTACTACCACAAATTTGTTGAAGGATTTTCTTCCATATCCACACATTTTACTAGACTGACATAGAAGAAGGTCAAGTTTCAATGGTCCGACGAGTGTGAGAAGAGTTTTCAAGAGCTGAAGACAAGGTTAACTACTGCCCCATTGTTGACCATTCCTGATGAAACAAATAGATTTATCATCTGCTATAATACTTCGAGAGTGGGATTGGGATGTATGTTGAAGCAAAGAGGTAAAGTTGTTGCTATGTTTCTAGACAGCTTAAGGTGCATGATAAGAATTATCCTACTTATGACTTAGAGCTAATAGCTTAAACTATGGTGCCTCTACTTGTATGGAGCATATGTTGATGTATTCATGGAGCACAAAAGCCTACAATATGTTTTCACTCAAAAGGAGATTAATTTAAAGCAGAGGAGATGGCTTAAGCTATTTAAAGACTATGACATGGGCATCTTCTACCATCCAGGTAAAGCTAATATAGTTGTTGATACTCTTAACATGTTGTCAATGGGAAGCACCACCCAAGTGAAGGAAGAAAAAAGGAGTTGACTAAAGAGGTTTACCAACTAGCATGATTGGGAGTTCAACTAGACTAATCGGGTAAAGGTGGAGTACTTGTACATAATGGGTCTGCATTATCTTTAGTAGTAGAGGTGAAGAAAATAACAAGATCAGGACTTTTTCTTGCTGGAATTGAAGGCAGATGTGCATAAGCAGAAAGTGATGGCCTTCGCCAAAAGGGGATATGGAGTATTAAGATACCAAGGTAGATTGTTGTTCTAGATGTTGATGGTATTTGATAAAGGATCATGGCAGAATCCCATAACTCTAGATATTTGATTCATTCAGGGTCAACCAAGATGTACCATGACTTGAGAGAAACCTATTGGTGGAGTGGAATGAAGAAAGAAATTGTTGAGTTCGTTTCTAAGTGCCCGAACTGCCAATAAGTTAAAGTTAAACACCAAAGGCCATGCAGAATAGCTCAGAATTTTGATTTTGGAATGTAAATGGGAGATGATCAATATAGAATTCATCACTAGATTGTCGAGGTCCCACAGATAGCATGATTCAATCTGGGTGATGGTTGATCAAATGGCAAAATCTGTGCACTTCTTAGTGGTAAAGACAACTGAGATTGGAGAGGATTATGCTTAGTTATACATAAGACATATTTTTACATTGCATGGAGTCCCCTTGTCTATCATCTCAGATAGAGGAGCCCAATTCACTGCACTATTTTTGGAAATCCTTTCAAAATGGCTTAAGTTTGAAGGCAAACCTTAGTACTACTTTCCACCCATAGTTTAATGGTCAGGCAGAGCACACAATACAAATATTAGAGTATATGTTGAGAGCCTGTGTTATTGATTTTAAAGGTAACTGATATGACCACTCACCTTTGATTGAGTTTGCTTACAACAATAACTTTCATTCGAGTATTCAGATGGCTCCATATGAGGCACTTTATAGGAAGAGGTATAGATCATTGATTGGTTGGTTCGAGGTAAGTGAGGAAAAGTTTATTGGGCTAGACTTGGTCTACCAAGCCATGGAGAAGGAGAAAATCATCCATGAAATATTAAAAACTGCACAGAGTTGACGAAAATCCTACATCAATATTAGGAGGAGAGACTTGGAGTTTGAGGTCAATGATTAGGTGCATTTGAAAGTGTCACCTATGAAGGGTGTGAAGTGATTTGGGATTAAAAGAAAGCTATATCCAAGGTATATTGGCCCTTATCAGATTATAAAGAGAGTGGGCAATGTGCCTTACAAGTTGGAGCTTCCACTAGAGTTAGCGGCCATCCACCCAGTCTTCCATATTTCCATGTTTAAGAAGTGTTTGGGAGATCTATAGTTAGTTGTTCCTATTGAAGGAATAAGAGTGAAAGACAGTTTGAGTTATGAGGAGATTCCTGTCCAAATCCTTGATTATCCGGTTCACAAATTGAGAATCAAAGAGATTGCATCTATCAAGGTGTTGTAGAGAAACCAATTTGTAGAAGAGGTTACTTGGGAAGCAAAAGAGGATATGAAGGACAAGTACCCCAATTTATTCCTGACTGCTATTAATGAGAGAGTTGACAATAATGATTTTCTTCTAAATTCTTGAATCTTATTCCTTGAGTTCTCTTTCTATTCAGAATTTGATAGATGATAAAGCTCTAGAGTTTGAGAATTGATTTGATGTGGTGACTGCTTATTTATTTCACTTGTCAAGTTTCTTAACTGATTGATTGCATGAGTGAGATGAGAATTGGTTAATTGTTAAAGTCCATAAAAAGATTCATGCCTTGACTATATTTCCTAGATTTCTCTTCATTCGAGGAAGAATAATCCCAAGGAGGAGATAATGTAACACCCCTTAATTCTTTCCACATAATATGAGTAGATGCACAGAGAAAATTAAGAAAATGACTGAGAAGGGCCATCTACGGCCCGCGCATAAAAGAGGCCTCATAAATCCCCAGGTGACTTGGTGAAATTTTCTAAGTCTAAGGCTCATGTACGAGATAACATATGGCCTGTGAATTGGTTTTGTGAGTTGGTGATCCAAAAATCAACTTTTCAGTATATTGAATTACGAGTTATGAGATGGCCCATAGAAATATTTACGACCCGTAAATGAGGTTTCGTGGATTTTATGCCAAATTCCAATAACTCACTCTTTTGTATGTCTGACCTACGTAAGGTCATCTACGGCCCATAAAAGTTCTACGGCCTGTAGACGTAGTACTGTAAACTCTGTCGATAGTTTTTAAGAAGAGTATTTTTGTCCATTCCTTTTCCCTTTTAATCTAATCCTTGAACATTTTAGACTTAATTAAAATCCTTAAACAAAACTCTAAGTGTATTTTCACCATTCTTCATACTTAGGAATTCTTGAGATCACTAGATGAGGGAGAGAAGCTAGAGTTTCAAGTTTAAATGTGAGGATTGACTGAGAATTGATTGTTTCTTTTATTTCTAGGTATGTAGGCATACCATGTTGATCTACATTTATTCACACTCCTTTTTTCCTCTTCTTGAATCAAAGTTGAGAAGTAGAGTTGAGTCTTGAGAATTCTATAATTTAAATACCAATTTTTCTGCAATTTCTTTGAGTTCTCATGATTATAAATTGAATAATTATTTCATTCCACTATTATTGATATGATTTTGAGATATAAAACTTATACATTGACATCATGCACTCCAAATTGCAGAATATTTATGAAATTCTGAGCATGAACTAAGTTGAGGTTTGAGTTTGATTATCTGAGTTGAGCAACTTGAGCATAAGAAGTATGTTATATTTTAATCACGTATACTTTTATGCATTTTACTTGCATTACATGATGAGTCCAAGTGAGTTAGTCTGAATGACTGTTTGAGTCCGAGATGAGTCTGAATTATTTCCTTGATTGACTAAGTTGATGAAAAACTGAGATAATTTGAGTTGAGGTAACCTAGCAAGGTTGATATTTGAGTTGACTAATGAGTTGAAAATGTTTTAGCCTTGGAAGGAGTATCGAGCACTGAGCTGGGAGTAAGTAAATAACTACTCTAACCCATAGAAATACATTGCCAGTGTAGGACAGTCATCCAACATATTCTGACGACTCTTGTCTCAAAGGATAGACAATTATTATGAATCCATGAGGGAGTTGATCGTCCTTTACCTTGGCAAGTTAAGGACTAGTGTGACAATGACGTCACCTTTGTTATGCATCACTAAACTAAAAGTGGTGGGATTGGATGTCGATTAAGAGAAACTCCTAAGCAAACACTAATTAAGCATTATATTTCTAAACTAAGTTTATTTCTATTGATTCTATTTTCAAAAGCATGATTTACTTTAAACTTGCATCTTTATTTAGATAAGAGCCTTACGTTCTTGAGCCATTTTACGAACTAGTATATGTCATGTACTGACGTCCATTTGGACCTGTATCATTTTATGATGTAGATACAAGTGATAGAGGGCTTCAGCCCGCACATCATTGAGGTCTAGATCAGTACATTCTCAGAGTTCGTGAGCCCTCCTTGCTTTTTGGGAGAGCCTTTTTATCCTTTTTATTTTTTTTATTGAGTATTTTTTAGTCTTTGATTGGGGTATCCACGCCTGTCATGATACCATCTAAATTATTGATTAGAGGCTTCATAGACATTGAGTGAAGGATTTATTGAGTATTGTTTATTTTCAAACTTGTTCATTGGAGATTATTTCCTAAGAGTTATATTTATCTACTGATGTCTTTTATTTGAGTATTTTTTTCGCTGATGAGTTAAAAGTGATAATGAGGTCAGGTGGTTCTCTTAGAGAATCAACAGTGGTTCTTCAAGTGCCGACCACGCCAAAGGTGCCCTCCTGGGCATGACATATTAATTGCATGATTTTAATAATTTACAAGCAATATCTCTACAAAGCTTTCTAGGGTTCATAATTGTAAATATGGTTGGTACTATTATGATTTCAATTCATCATTTTCATTGTAATTATGAACCATTTCATTAAATTATATATTTTTAAAATGATTTGATATGGAACCATCAAAGTTACCCTTGCCTACTATGAACTATGATTATGAGTGAAAAACGACTTCACCCAATTTTCATGTAAATACTTAATTATGAATTATGAAAGTCCTTAATAAAAGAATAAATGTTGGTGAAATGATTTTTTTACCTAATCATGGATTCTAAATGTGAGAAGAATAATTCTCACATTGTTAGTCACGAAAGTTTTAATGAGTTATTCTCATATGACTCAATTTATGATATGTTTCATTGATTTAATGTTATATTATGATTTATTATTTTATTAGGATTTGAATTAGTACCAAGAAAGCTTAAGGTGGGGTTTGATTAAAAGACATAAGATTATCTTCCTAAGGAAATTCTGGTAGCAACTTTTAGTCCAAAACTATGTGCCACTGCAAGTTTGCCTTCTAGGCTTATCTAGTGAATTCACTCAAAATCCATGAATAAATGATCGATTGTATCATCATGGAGTCTACCTTGTTAAAATAGCCTCTCCCTTCTTGATATGGAAGTTTGCATGATCTTATTGTCGATTAAGATTGATATTCCATATAAAATCATTATCTTACTTTTAATCTTTACTGTGACTTAATGCATTGGCCATATGATCTTTTAATTATGCTTTATCTCGTGCCTTACCTCATGCCTTAATTATTATGGTTTTGCATTTCATGATCCATGTACTATCTATTTCATGTTACATATATCATGGATTGATCACATATTTAGTACATTTAAAGTACTAACACATACTATTTGCTTATAGTATTTTAAAATGTAAGGCCTAGAAATCCTTCTTCCTCTAGTAGATAGCTTTGAAGATCTCTTGAAGATGGATTAATGAGTCTTTACATTTCGAGGCCAAGCAAGTCACAATTTACTTCCTATTTTTTTAATTTTATGTTGACACTTCGAGACTATTTCTTTACATTTACTTGAGAGTAAGCTATGAAATATGTCTTTTGCCCTTGCTGATGATTAATAAAGACATATTGAGATGTCATGAAAGTGTAGGTCCATTTAATCGGGCATGCTACTTAATCTTTTTTTATTGTTGAATCTTTCCTTGAGACTTATCTTCCACTTCACTTATTTTGTGGATTGATTCTTCTTACTTTATATATGCTCATGATAGGATAAGATGTCTTGGATGGAATTCTTCGAGGTTCCAATTGTCATGTCATCTCTAAGGCCTAGCTTAGGTCATGACAAATTTAATATCAGAGCACAAGATTTAAATTTTTCTAGAGAGTCTAAATGTCGCGTCAAGTAAAGTCTTATTTATGGGTGTCAAGCGTGTCACATCTATGAGTAGAAAGCTATGAAGTATTTTAGAAAATCTTTCCTCCTTTCATGATCTATCACATGCGATATAATGTACTCTAAGATTTTTTCCACAAACGTTTGTTCTTTACAATATTTAAAAAATGCCTCCGCAAAGAGCGCTGATACAAAAAATATCCAACACTAATGAGGATTAAGCTCCTCATGACCTATTGGCTAATTCATTCACCAATGCAGAGTTCTGAATCACCATTCATATGCTAGCATAAATTGTGACCACATAATCCAATCAAGGAGGGGTGATTCAAGATGTAGGGATGGATGCAACATGAGTTTGAGATTTTATAAGAATGTGTACACCTGAGTTTTATGATTCTAAAGTGAATAAGGATCCACAAAATTTTATTAATAAAGTGTATAGAATTATGGTCATTATGAGCATACCATTAGAGGAAAAGGTGGAGTTAGTGGCATGTCAACTTGAGGGTGTTGCTAGAATGTGGTATGATTAATGGAAGAGTGAATGGGTTGAAGGATTGGGTCCCATAGCTTGGGAGGAATTCAAGGTTATATTTCTAACCTATATATTTCTCTTGGAATTGAGGGAAGAAAAGATCCAAGAATTCATCAATCTTAAACAAGGAGGCATGAGCGTGAGGGAGTATGCCCTTTAATTTACAAAGTCATCCAAATATGCTCCATTCATGATTGTTGACCCAAGGGAAACGATAAGTAAGCCTATGATGGGGTCTCGAACTTGGTGTCCAAAGAGTGTCACATGACTATACTAACCAAGAGAATGAATATTTTGAGGCTTATGACATATGCCGAGCAAGTTGAAGATGAGAAGTTGGGGGAGAAGGCTAGAGAGTCTGAGAGGGATCGAATTGATGGGGATAGCTTTTCTCACCAAAGGTTTAGAAATGGTGGAGATGGTAGAGTTCAAGGTGAACAAAGGTATTTTAGGCAAAGTTTATTAAACACTCTTACTTCAAGGTTCACCAAGGACAAAGACAAAACCCCAAAGCTCAAGGAAGAGGTTTGGGTACTCAAGCTACTCTCATTTGTAGAAAATATAAGAAGAGTCACAAGAGAGAGTATTTCATCAGATCCAATGTGTTTTTTAGGTATCGTAAGCGGGGTCACCATGCTATATATTAGAGGTGGAGGAGGCTAACCCCAAACATAGGCTTAGACTTAGATAGGTACTGCTTTGAGACCAAATAGTGGTACTTAGAGCCATAATAGTATCTATACACTCAGGGCCAAACACGAGGTGGAGGAGTCCCCATATGTGGTTAGGGGTATGTTACAGGTCTTTGACTTTGATGTATATGTTTTACTTGATCATGGTGCCAATTTGTCTTTTGTTACTCCTTACCTTGTTATGAGATCTGATGTGACCTCTGATGTCTTATTAGAACCTTTCTTTATTTATACCCCTATCGGTGATGCAGTTTTAGCTAAAAGGATCAATAGAAACTGCCTAGTTTTGGCACTCTATAAACTAACTCAATGTTACCTCACAGAACTTGAAATGACTGAATTTGATATTACCCTTGGCATGGATTAGCTTCATGTTTTTTATACTTCTATTGATTGTACAATCAGAGTGGTCAAATTATAATTTTGTAATAAGCTGGTCCTAGAATGGAAGGGCATAAATTATGTGTTTAAGGGTCAATTCATATCATGTTTTAAAGCTCAGAAAAATAATTTCCATAGTTTGCATCTATAACTTATTCTGAATTAGGGATACTAATTTTGAAACACCAACTTTGAGTCAGTCCATATTGCTAATGGTAACCTAATGTGTTCCCTGTTAATCTAACTAATATTTCACTTAAAAGAAAAACTTATTTTGATATAGATATCCTCTCCAGTACTCAACCCATCTTTATTCCCCCATATCGTATGGTCATGGCAAAACTTAAGGAGTTGAAGGCATAATTAAAAGATCTGTTAGATAAAGGCTTCATAAGGCTAAGCATTTCACCATGTGGTGCTCCGGTGTTATTTGTTAGAAAGAAGGATGGGTCATACCGAATGTGTATTGACTAATATCAATTGAGTAAAATTACCATGAAACACAAGTATCCTATTCCAAGGATTGGTGATTTGTTTGACCAATTTCAAGAAGCAAGCTACTTTTTTAAAATTGATCTCCAGACCGATTATGTATGGACCTATAACTTCAAAAGTTAGAAATACAGAAAAGGTGAAGCTAAAAAAGTTGTTGGCCAAAAACATGAGCCTCATTTACGGCTCGTGGTTCAAACCATGGGTCATAAATAGGGCTCATTGAATGGGATTTCCAAGGATGAAAAGTTTACCAAGTATCAAGACCATCCACGAAGGGAATTTATGATTCCTAAATAAAACTACAAACCATAGAAGGAGTTCGTAGATTGATGCCCTGAGATGATAGAAAATATGGTTTCTGAAGTTGGGACTAGGAACACAGGATGAGTTGTGATCTATTTAACAGACCATAGATAAGTCTCGTAGATAGGGTACTGAGAAGGTGAAATTTTCTTAAGTGTTGAGTCACTCTATGGACGAGTCTACACCTCATAGGCCAAACTATGAGTCATAGATGGGTCTTGTAAATGGGACTTTAGAGTATGGTTTGTGATTTGATTTACAACCCATATTCGGTGTCATGAGCCGTGTTCTAATAGTTTTAATAAAGGATATTCTTGTCCATTCCTCATACCCTAAGCCTAAAATACATCATTTTGGGACTTTTTTGCCCCCCATATCATACCTTAAACCCTTTCAAACCCTATCATTCACTCCATTCTTCATCCTCTCAAAATTTTCCAAGGTAAAAATACTCAAAGAAAGGCAAGGGCAAGTATTAGGGTTTCCATCTAAGAGCTTCTTCCCCTGTTCTTCTTTAAACCTTTCTGTAAGGTCATTTTCAGGTATGTGAGCTTGATTTGTGGGTATCTACCACCCATAAGTCCCTCAATAAACCTTTTTATATTTTCTTTAAGTTTTTGAAAATGTTGAGTTGCATGACCATGATTTTAAATGACTTTTTTATGATATATTTTGCCTTTAATGATGTAATGTGATAATGTACATGATTTTCCATGATTACCATGTTGGTTTTTATGATTTTACTACCTAGGATTTATCATTGTCGATGTGGTTTGCTTAATCCTAATTTAAAGTTGCATATTTTATCACAATCATGCATTAATCCATAAAATCATGTGATTTCAATTCATTGCATAGGCTCACTAAGTTTGTGATGATTTGAATGATATGATATTAAGAATAAGGGCTAGAAACTAAGTTTTATAGTTATGAATATTGTCAAAGATGTAAGCATATTGCATAGATCGTAAAAGATGTTTATGATAGACCCTCAACATAAAAGGCCAATTATCCCTTAGACGATTTTCGAGTTATGGAGCTACTATTATAAGATTGCTACTTATGATTCTATGTTACATTACTTGACTATACTTATGTCTAAAAGTATTTGTGTGATTGATTTAGCACCAAATGAGACATTGAGGTGGGATTCTGTAAGGCAACCCTAGTAGCAACTCGTTGCCCCATTAACTATGTGCCATAATAGGAGTTCTTGTAGGCTAGGCTAGTAGATCCACAAAAGCCATAAAGTTTAAGAAAGATTTATGCTTAACTTGACTAAGTTCCACTTGACAAGTGGTCTCCCCGTGCCAACGTAGGGGGGTTATGTTGGATTTCATGTAGTAACGCACATGGTCTTAAATGTCTGTTATGGTCTTCTCCCACAAAGTATATGATTTAATATCTCCATTCCATTATATGTGTTTTATATGATGCACTGATTTTACTTCATATTGAGCTTTATTCCTTGATCATGTTTAAGCATGTCTGAACGATGACATTACAATTCGATACATGGAGACTTCTGAATTTTATGAATGATGGCATTATAATTTCATGTGTGATGACATTATAGTTTCATGTTTGCATTGTATAACATATACTTAGTATATTCCAACGTACTAACACATATTTTTCCCATATGATGTCATCATTTAGGGATCGATGTACCACCTCTTCAACCTGCTCATGGCTAGATTTTGATGACTAAGACTAGTAGCTTTGGTGAGCTTTTAGTTTAGGGACTTTACTCATTTTCTTCGTGCCTTGTATTTTGAGATGATTTTGTATTTAGAGTTGTTCATTAGAGACTTTTACTTTCTATCTTATTTTCATGTCTTTTGTATTTGAGGGAACTATGACTATGCTTTTGTGCCCACTAAGTCTTATGTAGATTGGTATGTTTGGATAATGAAGATTTTGTTTGAAATGTCTTCTTGACTTCTAAACTTTGATTGTTTCCCTTAATCATGTTCCCCACTTTTAAATTTCATATTTACGATATTTAATTATCTATTAATGTTGAATGTATCCTAAGATGGAGGTACCTTCGGGTTCCTCATTCGCCAAGTTATGACCAGGCCATAGGCTTTGATCATGACAGATTACCACTAATTAAGGGTATGAAAGTGTGATATTCCAAAGATGGCATTTAGGACAAGGTATGGTCATTTTAAATTTTTTGTTATGTCATTTAGGTTGAGAAATTCTCTTGAGGCCTTCATGGACTTAATGTATTGATTTAATCATACTTGGATATATTTGTGGTATTGTTCATTGACAACATATTAGATTACTTCCAAAGTGAGAAAGAGCATACGGGTCAAGTGAGAATTATATTACAAATCTTGAGAGATCAAAAGCTATTTTCTAAATTTAGTAAGTGCAAATTTTGGTTGAGATCAATGACATTTATTGGCCACATTATCTCCGGTGAAGGTATTTATGATTGATCCTAAGAAAACACAAGTAGTGAAAAATTATCCTAGACCATTGACTTTTTTGGATACTCAGAGTTTTCTAGGTTTGGTCGGATACAATAGAAGATTGTAAAGGATTTCTTTTTCATCCATTAAATAACACTTAACAAGGTGGACCCAAAAGAAGGTAAAATTTCAATGACCAATTGTGTGAGAAAAGTTTTCCAAACATTTAAGGATCGTCTTACTTCAGCCAAATATTAACATTACAGGAAGGTTTGAGTAGCTTCATTGAATATTATGATGCATTATGGGTTGGATTGGATTGTGTGTTAATGTAGCAGGTTATAGCATACATCTCAAGGAAACTTAAGGTGCATGAAAGAAATTATCTCATCCATAATCTTTCATTTAGCGATAGTTGTGTTTGCCTTGAAGATTCGGCAGCACTATCTTTATGCTGTACATGTTGACATATTCACCAATCATAAGAGCCTTCAATATATATTTAGCCAAAGAGAATTGAACCTTTGACAAAGAAGGTAGCTTGAGCTACTAAAGTATTATGACATAAATGTGTTGTACCATTAAAAGCAAATATGATAGTTAATTTTTTTAAAGTTAAATGTCTATGAGTAGCGTAACTTATGTGGAGGGTGAAAAAAAGGAGTTTGCTAAAGATGTGCATCCATTCATCCACTTAGATGTTAGTTTAGTGACTATAATGAGGGTGGTATCTTGGTTCATAATGGTTCAGAGTCCACTCTAGTGATGGATGTAAAAGCAAAGCAAGACATGGTTACTTATTTAGTTGAGTTAAAAAGGTTAGTTATAATACCCCATATTTTATGTATACTAGTCCGATGCATATGGAACTTGATATAGATTGGTGGTATAAGTAATGAACTTGATTTTCTAAAAAAAGTGGTGACAATGAAGAAGCTTTGAGAGTAGTCCTCACACATTGCAATATTAGATGATAGTCTAAAATTTAAAGCGACCATGTACATGTAAGATTTGAGTTAAATTAAAGAAATTACAATATGAAAATGGAATAAAGGAATTGAGGTGCTTGTTGGACTTTATGAAGTTAGAAGGTGAGTCATCTACTTTCTTAGCTTAAAGGGGCTAGGTGAATGAGGAAGATTATTCATACATTAATAGGCTCACCTGAGGCCCAAATTAAATAAAAAGAAAAAAGAATGGAGATTAGGGCTAACACCAAATCTGTCCAAGTCCAACTAGTTGAGCCCAATAAGGAATAAGGCCCAAACTAAGGTGTAATTTTGGCCCATGGAGCCCAAGATGAATAAATAAATAAAGAGCTCAAGCACTCACCACCTACTTAACAATTCTGGCCCAAACCAAGTAAAAGAAAGAGAGTAAAAAGAGCAACCAAAGGTCAATCAATTGAAGTCCACAAATGCCTTAGTTAAATGGCCAAGAAGGTGCATCACCTAGTTGACAATTTAAGGCCTAAAATAAGCCAAGAAAGTTGGCCAAGAAAATCCCCTTTAAAGGGGTAGGAATCAACTTACTTCCTTCATTTTAACATAGAATATTTTCTTTTAGATTTCATAGTTTCTCTTGCTCCTTCTTGGCTTTATACAACATTCTTAAAACACCTTAGGCAAATAAATACCTTAGGCTTGAGTGAAAAAAAAGAGGTAAGGATATCATTTAATTATGTCCACTTCCACTTTTTATGTTGCACTCTCGATTTGTTGATTCCTCTACCAAACTTTGACGGATGGAACTTCCTATTTCTTAATCTTTTGACTTAGTAGTCAAAAATCTCAATCAGAACTGCTTCATAGGTCAAATTTTCTTCAATGCTCATGTTATGCAACGGTACAACAACATTTGGATCACCAACATATTTTCTCAATATTGATACATGGAATACCGGATGGACCATAACCAATTCCTTTTGCAATTCCAACTTATAAGCCACTTTATCAATCCTCTCCAAGACCTTATAAGTCTCACATATCTAGGACTCAACTTGCCCATCTTGCCAAAATACATTGTACCTTTCATGGGGATACCTTGAGATAGACTCAACCATCCACATTGAATTCAAAATTTCTTTTCCTAACATTGAAGTACAACTTTTAACAACTTTTGACAGTCTTTAACCTCTCCGTTATGAGTCTCACTTTCTCCATAGCCTCGAGTACCAAATGAGGACCAACTAATATCATCTCACCAACTTCAAACTATCCCACCAGAGACCTGCACCGTCGCCCATACAAAGCCCTAAAATGTGCCATCTTAATACTTGAGTGATAACTATTGTTGAATGCAAATTCAATCAATGATATATGATCATCTCAATTACTCTTGAAGTCAAGTATGCATGCCCTCAACATATACTCTAACATTTAGATTGTTCTTTCAATTTGTCCATCAGCTTGAGAATGAAATGCAGTTCTTAATTTTACTTTGGTGCCGAGACCATTTTTAAAGGACTTCCAAAAATGTAAAGTGAATTAAGTACCACTGTATGAAATAATAAACAAAGGCACACCATGAACCCTTACCAATTCCTAAAAATATATATATATATATCTTACCATAATCCTTGGCAATATCGAATATCTTAACTAGTAGAAAATGGACTGATTTGGTCATTCTAACCATTACCATCCAAACAAGTCATGTTTCTTTCATTTACGAGGTAAACAAGTTAGAAAATCCATATTCACATCCTCCCACTTTAAAGTAGGAATCTCTACGTCTTGAGATAAACCTCCCAGTCTTTGATGTTCAATATTTACTTGTTTGCAATTTGGATATTCCACTACAAACTTTGCTATATTTGTCTTCATGTCATTCCACCGATACATCTCCCTTAAATATATATACATTTTAGTGCAGCCAAGGTGAATAAGATATTGTTAGTTATGGGATTCACCCAACATTATTTCCCTTAGGCCATCAATATTTGGAACACAGAATTGGCCTTGATAACGAAGTACCTCATCTCCTCCTTGGGAGAAAACCTTAACCTTCTTATCCACCACTAACTTCTTTAACTCTACCATAGTTGGATCCATATCTTGTGTCACGTTGACCTTCTCTACCAATGATAACTCTACCCTATTGTGTACAATAATATTATCCAAGTGTGAATTGCTCAACCTTATACCCAATTGGATAATTGGTGTTCATCCTTAACCAACTCTTTCTTTTCATTTTCAACATAGGTGATGCTATCCATAGACACCCTGCTAAGTGCATCAGCTACAATATTTACCTTACCCAGATGATATAATACACTTATGTCTTAGTCTTTAAGAAATTCTAGCCACCTTCTTTGCCTAAGGTTCAAGTCTCTTTGATTAAACAGTATCTAAATATATCTCATACACCTTATAAAGATAGTGACACTATATTTTCAATGTAAATACAACTGTCACCAATTCAAGAATTGGATAATTTCGCTCATGCACATTTAGTTGTCTTGAAGCATATGCTATAACTTTGTCATGTTGCATTAACACATAACCTAGTCCCACACCAGAGGCATCAAAATAAACAATAAATCCATTTGAACCTTTCAATAATGTCAAAATAGGGGTTGAAGTAAGATGATCTCTCAATATTTGAAAACTTTTCTCATACTTATTCGACCATTGAAACTTTGCCTTCTTTTAGGTCAACCTAGTAAAAAGTGATGAAATAGAGGACAATCCTTCAACAAACCTCGTATAGAATCCGATAAACCCAAAAAATTCTATTATCCAAAGGATACAATGATCTAAGTCAATCTTTAACCACCTCCATCTTTTTTGGATCAACCATAATACCATCACTGGACACAGTGTAGCCGAGGAAAGCAACCTCCCTCAACCAAGATTCATACTTGCTAAATTTGACAAATAATTGCTTATCTCACAAGGTTTCAACATAATTATCAATTTACCTATATGTTCCTCTTCACTTCAGGAATAAACCAATATACCATCAATAAACACGACCACAAACATGTCTAAATATGGTTTGAAAATTTGATTTATCAAGTCCATAAAGATAGTGAGAGCATTTGTCAACCCAAACAACATAACCAAAAACTAAAAATGGACATGCTTTGTTCAAAACATCATCTTAGGAATATCACTCTCCCTTTGGTTATAACATGCCCGAAGATCAATTATTGAGATGTAGCTTACACCTTGGAGTTGATCAAATAAATCATCTATCCTTGAAATTGGATATTTGTTTTTTATGGTCACCTTATTTAATTGACGGTAGTCTATACACTTTTGGAGTGACTAATCCCTCTTTTTAACAAGCAACATAGGTGTGACCTATGGATACATTCTAGGCCTTATAAAATGCTCATCTAAAACTCTTTCAGTTATTTCTTTAACTCATTGAGTTCCACCAAGGACATTCGGTAAGGAGGAATAGAAATGGATCGAGTATCGGGGAGAAGATGCACACCAAGATAGATTTTATTTCCTAGAGGAATACTGGGTAAATCATCAAAAGATATATATTGAAGGAATTCATTAATAATAGGGACCAACTCAAGAGTAAAAGCTTCAGAATTTAAATCCCTAACCTCGACTATATGATAGATGAACCCATTAGAAATTATCCTATATGCTTTTAAATGAAAGATAAATTGATCCCTAACCATGGTATCACACCCTTTCCATTTAAGAGTGGGTTCATTAGGAAATTGGAAGTTGACCTTATGGGTTCTATAATCAATGGATGCATATGAAGCATGACACATATCCATATCAAGAATAATATTAAAATTGATCATATCAAGCTTAATAAGGTCACTTGAAATCACTTTATGGAAAACTGACATGAGGTAACTTCTATAGACTTTCTTAGCTAAGACTGAATCACCATATGGGGTATACATTGAAAAAGGCTCTATCAAAATTTAGTGAGTCACATCAAATCTTATAGCAAGATATCAGGTAGCCAAAGATAAATTGATGCCCAGATCAAATAAAGCATAAACACCAAAGACCTGCAACCCATAACCACATTGGGAGACTCCTTAACATATTGCCAAACTTAGAGCGTATAAAACTTTTTATGGCATTAAGAATCACCATGTTGAGCTTGTCTACCATGGGTAGTAACTTGACCTTGAGGTCTAATTCAATGAACACCACCCCCACTCCTACAATCCTTAACATGATGGTCGGTCTTCCCACATATAAAGCACATATCAGACCCGGCTAGATACTCCCCCTTATAAGATCTCCCATACTTATAAAACGTTTAAGTAACTTGAGCACCAGACCCTCCTTATTGAACCTTAGGGGTTAATCCCCTTCCTTTGTTGAAACGTTAAGTAGAAGTGTTGGATGTACCAGAATACTTTTGCGACCTTGGGCTCTTCCATTAGCATCATTGTTTAACCTTTTTAAGAGAATCCACCACTATCAACACGATCCCTCTAGAACTTAGTAGCATTCTTCCTCATCTTTTCATCCTCAATTTGTTACGTATATGTTATAAGCCTTGAAATATCTATCTCTTTGATCAACATGGTCATCTTACACTCTTGGGATACCAAATTGGAGACATCCATCATAAACTTGCTCATCCTTACCTTAGATCTGAAACCATGAATGGAGCATACTTAGATAATTTAGTAAATTTGAGGGCATATTCCCTCACAGTGATATTCCCTTGATAAAGATTGGTGAACTTTTATATCTTAGCTTCCCTCAATTCCAAGGGAAAGAAACAGTCAAGAAAAGTACTTTTGAACTTCTCCCGAGCAATAAGAACAACATCAACAACTCTTTCACTTTTCTATTGCTCATACTATACCCTAAAAACACCCTTAAGTTGGTAGGTCATTACTCAGCCTCCTCATCCAGGGACACTCCCATGATAGCTATAATTTGGTACACCTCATCAACAAAATTGTGTGCATCTTCATCCATCTTAGAACCATAAAATTCGGGTGGATTCATTCTCATAAAGTTCTAGAGTCTAGTTTCTAGGGTTCCTATATTTTGAGAAATTCCACCATAGTTGGGTTGTTCTATAAGCACTTGGGCTAGAATTTGGAAGGTTGTATGTAACTCCCATTAGTGACTGGCTAAATCATAGGATCATGAGAAATTTGAGGAATCGAAGGAGCTCGTCCCCCTTCAATATTATTTCCCTATTGCAAAGGTGCTCTATGAGGAGGCATATTCTGAAAAATTACTTGGACAATCATTAGCGAGAAGAACTCTTAAGGTACACTACATGACATGATATATAACATAAAAGAAGTGATGGTTCCTAAAACATCTCATAGCCTCTTACTCAAAGATATAGTGTATTTTACACCAATGAATAACACTCTACTTGATTAGCATTTTGGCCTCCTTAGGACACTTCAAAATCTTGTGATTTGATACCATATTTGTCAGTATCCAAGCTAACCCCAAGGCGTGAGATGACAATTGGAACCTTGACGGATCCCAACCAAACCATTGTAGTGTATCATCAAGAATTAATAAGGTAATAAAAGCATCTAACACAAGCTATATTGGAAGAGATGTGAACATCACAAGAGAAGGAGCAATTAGTCCAAAAGAGAGATAGATCATAGACTCTTTACACATTATCCAATCATGCCTCTAAACATAGCATAGCATAGAAGGGGATATGCATGTTCCTATCTCACCTTAAATAGAAATGAAATAGCATAGTCTTAAAGTATCAATAAAAACTAAACAAAAAGCATATGTAGAGTATTATTGTCTTGCCCTCGAAGCATGAGGACTCACCACAAAGTCTTCAATAGTCTTCATAAGATCTCCTCAAGAAGAAGAAAGAACACTAGACCCTACATTATTAACAATGTAACAAAATATGTGTTAGTGTGTTGGAATATACTAACTATGTGAGCAATGTATAATATACATAGGCATGAATACCTATATCATAGATAACATAATGCATAAGTCTTGAGATGTAATACCACAATAATATAGGTATGAAGTGAAACTTGAAATAAAACATGATTATAAGTTGTGGTCTAAACATCAAAATCATTAAAGGCTTAAAGTAACATAATCACTTTGTGGAAGATTTTCATAATCGATAATAAGATCATATGAGTTACTATATGAAATCCAATATACTCCTTCCATTAGGAAAAGGGGAATCTACTTTCCAAGGTATAACTCTGAAATATTATGTATGCACATCATTAAGTTTAACTTTGGAGGCCTACGTAGATCCACTAGCCAATCCTACAAGGACTCCTATGGTGGCACATAGTTAATGAATCAAGGGTTAATACTAGAATTGTCTTACCAAACTCCACCTCATGACCCATTCAGTACTAGGTCATATCCCAAGAAATATTAATAACATTATCATATACATATACATTCATAAGCTGTGAAATATAATTTCATTATAATATGAGTAGCTCATCAAAATTCTTAAGATCTAATCAAGTGAGAATTGTTCTTTCACAAGTACGGTTCATTATTAGTAGCTAAGAATTATCCTTTCACCCACATTATTCATCATTCTTTCATTCAATGGACTTCATAAAACATAATTGAGTAACTTCACATAACTTTGAAAAGAAGCCCTTATCATTCATGATCATCATTCAATATAAACTAGGGACATGGTATGGGTTTAACTTCAATCAACTTTAAAACATGTAATTTAATGAAATTCATGTATAATTGTAATAAAAATTATCATTATAGTAACTCATATTAGTCATTATGAATCTTAGAAAACTTTACAGCGAACTTACTTTAAAATCATCATAATCATGTATTTAGATTCACAGTGATATTCCCTTGATAAAGTCATTATGAATCTTAGAAAACTTTACAGCGAACTTACTTTAAAATCATCATAATCATGTATTTAGATAGTAATTCATCCTTTATTAAGTAAATAGATGATAATAATTGAAGAATAATTAATACCATTAGATGATGATTGAACAAGACCCATTATGGAGTCATGAACCCTAGATAGAATATGAAGAGAATTCATGGAAAGATCATCTATTTTATGTAATTGACATATCGGTTCATATTAGGATAGATCAATAGTCATAATCTAAAACATAAAAATTGGGTAGAAGTTGAGAAGATCCATAAAATTTATATACTTGACATTAGATGAAAAATTAAGAATTTAAAGGAGCTCCATAAAAAAAAGAATTCTATGGATGAAAATTCACGTACCTTAAGTGATTGTCTTGATAAATTAAAAGAATAATGGAGAATTTGACTTGACTTAATCTTAAATGGAGTTTTGCTTAGAGGAGAAGAAAGCCTTGAGAGCAGTTTTCTCAAATTTTTGTAATGTGTGGGTTATGGAAGAATGGGGTTAATTTTTTTGTGTGGGGGGGAGGAGGGGTAAAGGCAACTTATAGAATGGAATTTAGTGCCAAAAATCTCTCAAATTCACTTAATAACGCTTCAGGAAAAGTCTAATGGCTTCTCATTTAGTACAAAAATTTTGAGAAAAAATTTGAATTATCATAGAACAAGTCTGTGATATAGAGTTGTTTCACTATAGTCATTTTTATACAAAATTTAATTTTGGCCAGGTTTGACCAAGGAACAAATTTCTACTATCTGAGAACTTGTCATGCCCTGGGAAGTTGCCCTAGATGTAACTGACACTAGAAGACTATTGCTAGCCCCTAAGCGAACCACCTAGTCTCATTGCATTCATTCAATCAGTTCATATGCATAAGATATAAAGAGAATAATAGACTATTAGCGGGTTATCAGAATCACTATCATATAAGTACGAGTATAAGCAACTCAATAGAAATAAAGAGTGGGAAAATGTCAATCTCAAACTCAACTACCAACTGTCTATGTCTATGAAGCCTCTATAGCTATCCTCTAAGAAAAGAAGGTACCATGACAGGTCGTGGCTACCACCGTCTAACGAAATAAATCTACATAGATGAAAGATAAACATGTCCTCTAAAAGCAAGGGAGGACTCACCAAGTCTCTATCTGGGGATCTGCAAACCTTAACGATTAGCCTGCTGAAATCCTCTATCTACAGAATCTGCATCATAAAATGATGCAGCGCCAAAGGAGCCTTAGTACGTGGAATATACTGTATGTAAAATGGGCTAAAGTAAACAATATATATATGACATCAGTTCATCAATTGCGCATCCTCAACTCAGAGTAAAGCATAGGACTTTATCACCTTACTATCCATCAAGACATCACACAATCACATCAACCTCAGAGTACTATAAACAAGGAACCTATCTGGGAGTTTCTATAACTGGCAATAACCACCTATGAGTTGGTGGTGATACTACGAAAAGATATCGTTGCCACATCTATCTAGTACCTTGCAGGGATAACGGACGAATCTTTTAGGAATCCCAAAGAAGTATGTCAAGTCCTCTGCCAGACAAAGAAAACATTCGCTTTCACGGTTCAATCCTCTCCTACGTTGGCCACATAGTTAGTGAGTGCGAGTGGGACTCACTCTTACCCATTTCGATGCTAATACTTCTTCCAGGACTCAATATGCTCATAAGTCTATCAATGTTCGGCTGGTTATATAACCATCTCCCCTCTCAGGCAGGGACCTCATATCATCTATCATTCTGTCAACTCAAGAAATATATTCTTCCTTTCAAACTCTATCCCAATCTAATTTAAACCTTAAGAATATTAACTTCATCTATTTTAGCCATCACAACATTTATCTCAAGTCTCAGACCACAGCAATCAACACATCCATAAATAGTCAAGGCTCTAGACATCGCCTTAAGTTCATTATTATTGTCCTTAACATAGAAAATTATATAGAGTGAGCATATAGTCAGTCAATAATACATACAAAAAGTAATTTAAAATATGATGATCATCAATTTAAGATAATATATAAGAGCTACAGATAAATATCAAGAAAATCTTCAAGAATCTCAACTCATGACCTATCAACTATCAACTAACAACTTAATCTATACATTGGGGCACATAGAAGATTAATTTCATGTTCTGGGTAACCTTTACATACCTGAAACGAAGATTGTTCAAATCTTCAAAGAAACCTTGGACTTGAACCTTGAATCCCTAAAATTGTCTCTACTTCTCCTCTCACACTCTACGCTTAGACTTAGAAGAAAAATATGGGTTTTTTGAGACCCTTTTCGCTAAAACGACCTTTAAAACACATTTTGGGACTTAATAATGGGTTAGGAAGGACCAAAATGCCCTTCTTATAAATAAAGTAATTCTTTTAAAAAAACACAGGACCGCGTTACATCAGGGGCACAGACAAGTGTTATTTGACATTTTTCGAAAAAAACATAATTCCCGTTGAAAAACAAGAAAAATAATAAAAATTACAAGTGCATCTCCACGCCCCTTCCACGTCGAGCTAGGGGAGCGGATTTGCTACTATTTTTGAAAATTTTTGGAATTTTATTTTTTGACCTGGTTGCTCTTAAATCAGATGAAGACCATTTTCTGACTCGATTTTTCACGCTATCGCAAATTCGATCTCGAATTTCTCATCGAAACTTTAGAAGGCGTGTTGTGTGCATGATATATTTTAGAGGCGTTCAATAATTTCACGAGTGTTACATCATCTCCCCCTTGAGATCATTTGTACTCGAATGAAGAGTAAAAGTAGATATCAATGCATGAATAGACTCAAAATTCATCTTAACATTCACATCTATCAATCAATCTTTCAATCCTATCCCAATAAACAACCAACTCTACTCGGACTCAAGAGTAGGCAATCGACTAAAGAAAAGACAATCAATTTAGTTAAAGGTTAGGAAATTTCCTCCAACATTCTTATCGTCAGGCATGAATAACAATCAAGACTCATTTCATATACTCAATCAATCAATCAAGACAGTCACAAGTCACTCAGAATAGACAAATCGATTCAGATCAAGAGTAAAGATACTCTTTTTAGAATTTTCACCATCAAGCACGAACGAAACAACGAACTCAATCAATTCGAACTGCTTAAACACTTCGATAATCAGTCCTTCGAACTCAAGAAGAAAGCCATCAACTCCAATGGAGAATGGGACCATTGATACATAAAACTTCTATGTTCGAATCCCAAGCTTAGCACCTCGTCTCAATTGTACTCCCTTTTCATAACACTCTACTCTATCAACTTAAGCTTATAGGTCTTACTCCAATTTCCATCTATCCAACTCCTCCACTTCCATTCAAACCTACTTATAAACCTCAAGGTGTTATTCACGACACGATCATATTCTTACAAGGCTAATCCTTAATACTCAACTCTAAACTTCAGCAGGCATTACATCACAAGATCACTCGTCCTCTTCACTACCCCCCTCCCCCCGCCCCCAATCCTTACTTGAATCCCTCATCACAAAATCTTCAATAGTCTATCATCAACACTTACATAATAACAACCACACATTCAAGCCTATCACTCTAACCACTTCAACTATGTCTTAAAATCTCCAAGCCTACTTAACACATCTACCTCCACCATTCAATAAACTCCCACTCAAAGTCACACCCACACACTCTACTCTTACCTACCTATTGCACATCATAGGGTCTCTTCCTTTCCCCTCTCCCAATCCCTATCTATATCCCTGCATGACACAAGTTTAACACTCATATCACAACAATGCTACATTTACTCTTCCTCATCTACCCCCTCTCTCAATCTACTACTATCAACATCATAATTTGGACCTGGAGAAACTCATCATCTTCCCCTTTGGCGAACCCTCAACTACTACCTCTCATGCAAAATAAGCACGAATACCATCAAGAACTCAAATAATCAGATACTCGAATACATATTCTCAAGAATAGACCTAGAAAACAATATCTAAAGTTAAAACTTTATCCCCAACATCAATATTAGGCACAAATACTATCAAAGAATTGCATACTCAAGTACGCAGAGGCTCACAAGGAACATCAACTCAAGAATAGGAACTCAACTCCCTTATCACAATTCAGAAGCACTCATTCTCTCCCATCACCCATAATGCGTCTACTATTCTCAACAATACTCCTATCAAGATTGGAAAGCTGGATTACTCAAAGAGCTAGAAACGAAAGACCATTAGCACAATTCAATCAAGAAATCTTATTGGAAGAAATTCGTAAAGACATACAATCCCTCTTGTCTCTCAAGACTCATTCAGAGTTCACAGAACTATACGTAATATGAAACTCGGGTCATATCTCATTTAACATAGGAGTGGAAACACTCGGATCAAATGGGGTAAGATCAAAATTGATGAATGACTTCATTGCTTTTCATCCTCCCAACTCGAGTAATAATCAATAAGTGGTATATAGGACTAGGCCACAGCATGGCAGTCGCATACCAAACGTGAAGAAAGTATCACCTCAACGGAAGAATAAGAAATGTAGGATATGAAAAAAACTGATGTCTCATCTCGATCAGCCCATCTCTATCAAACTCAAGGGTCCTCTCGATCTACCACTTCGTCATCTCCCCCTTAGCTCTCAAGGGTCCTCTCTCTAAGTTTGCGAATCAATTTCCCCTACTAGGCTATAAGCACATACCTCCATTTGGTCAAGGAATAACTACCCACAAGAATGTCTTGACCTCTTCTGTTAAGTTATAGTTGCATATATATATATAACACTAACCGCTCAGACTTTTTTCAATAATATCACTCGTAGCTCCTTTCCTGCCTCTATGTCTATGTGGGCCTATCTATATTTGCTATTCTGATGGCGTACCTAACCACTCCCTACACCACTTGCAATCTAACCTTTTCTTTTGTCTGCTAACACTCAACTTCTATGTTCTCATGAACCCATCTGTATAAGACTTAGAATATAATGGGAAACTCCTCATCATCTATCCCTAGACCCCTATTCAACCTAGTTGCTCGGGATGACATAGAATGCCTACCTCAACTTACTTCATATTAAACTAAAAGATATTATCTAGATTCTTATAGTAGTCATGACTTAGAGCATCATACATCTTTACACAATCATGAATACACATCTTAAGTCTCTTCTTATCTATTGAGTTATCCTCGTTTCACTAATCTCACCTAAGGGGCACTTGTACCCCACCCATAGTATCACTTTCCTTACAAATTAACATTTCCACACACTATAGCAAGTCTCTTAGAGAAAATCTCTAATTAAGGCTATCATTCTCATGATACTATCTCCTCATCCATACTACTCCTCACAATTCAAGCTTAGGGTTTAGTACTAACATGTGCACCTATCACATACCTCTTTAACGCTAACTTACAACTACTAGAGAAATATTTAGGGAACATAATCCCACTAAAATCTCAAAGCAAGCATTCAAT
The DNA here is from genome assembly GCA_000787875.1 of Solanum virginianum. Classification (NCBI taxonomy): domain Eukaryota; kingdom Viridiplantae; phylum Streptophyta; class Magnoliopsida; order Solanales; family Solanaceae; genus Solanum; species Solanum virginianum. The sequence continues at coordinate 60,795 of DF359719.1, forward strand.
CAGCACATCCCTTCCTCAAAACTTAGTACTACTCCCCTATTCGATCATATCTCCTTATCTGACTGAGCCCATAACTTGATGAGTCCCATGAACTCTCACCTGCAATCATCAGCCTAAGTTAGATCTGTCACATTAGAAACACTCTTTTCCCCTATTCAAGATGTACACTTCACCCTCAATAGTATGAATGCTACAACATATCAATATACACTTCCTTCTAGTTTCTGGGCACAGCCTAACACATTCTCACACTAACTCTCCCTCTCTCTATACCTTATCTCATCATGACAAAGGAAACATAAACTTTTCTATCATGTATAACATCAAAAGCAAGTAAAGATTCAACTTATATTTGTCAAACCTTGCGAAGTGTCTCTATGAGCTCAGCAACTATTGCGGCACATAACTGGTCTGCAGCCTCACTCACACTAGGAGTAGCGTCTCTCTGATTCCCTCTAATTGATGGTGTAGACCTAGCAGGTTGGGCTTGATTAGCCCACTTCGGACAATCACTCTAAAATTGACCCTCTTCTCCACACTTAAAGCAGCCGCTAATGCCCAATCGACACCACCCCAAATGGCCACACCTTCTACATGGTGGCTTCCTTTAACGCCCTAAGCCATACTTCCTCGGGATGAAGGGTTTCGAATCTTGAAGGGTTGATTTCTCCTCGACCTCAGATTATATCTACCATTGGACATGGATGCAGTCACCAGTGGTGGTATATACTTCCAAGGTCTCTGTAGATGGGGGAACCTACTTCCCTCCTCACACCAAGCTTCCTCCATCTCACTCTCCTTGTCCTCTTCTACCTATCGATTATGCTCGACAAGCTGAGTAGTAGGCTCAAGCTTCTCGGTGCTGATGGTATCCTTCAAACCCATGGTGCGGTTAGAAGAAATGGTCTGCAAATGTGTAAAGCATGATTTAAAAAAAACTCTTATAAACTTTGACTTTAACTCTATAAACTCGGTGCTGATGGTATCCTTCAAATCCTCAGTGCATTTAGAAGACATAGTATGCAACATGTAAAGCACGATTTAGGAAAGAAATTTTATAGGCTTTGACTCTATCGCATGGACTTAGAATCTAAAAGAAGGGAAATAATTCTTAAATGTCCTATGCATCCAAATTATGGATGTGGAGCTCTTCACACCAATAATAAGGACTCTACTAGACACAGCTTCATAGACTCCCTAGGACTCTTGAACTCGGGCTCTGATACTAAGTTTATCACGTCTCGAGAGGGTACCTTTGATGTAACTGGCACTCAGAGACTATTGCTAGCCCCCAAGCGAACCATCTAGTCTCATTGCATTCGTTCAATCAATTCATATGCAGAAGATATAAAGAGGATAATAGACTATCAGTGGGCTATCACAATCACTATTATATAGAGTACGAATATAAGCAACTCAATAGAAATAAGGAGTGGGAAAAATGTCAATCTCGACCTCAACTATCAGCTGTCTATGTCTATGAAGCCTCTATAGCTATCCTCTAAGAAAAGTAGGTACCTTGATAGGCCATGGCTACTACCGTCTAATAAAATAAATCTAAATAGATGAAAGATATACATGTCCTCCAAAAGCAAGGGAGGACTCACCAAGTCTCTGTCTGGGGATCTGCAAACCTCAACGATTAGCCTGCTGAAGTCCTTTGTCTATAGAATCTACATCATAAAATGATGCAGAGCCAAAGGGGCATTAGTACGTGGAATGTACTATATGTAAAATGGGTTAAAGTAAATAATATATATGACATCAGTTCATCAATTGCTCATCCTCAACTCAGAGTAAAGGACAGGACTCTATCACCTTACTATCCATGAAGACATCACATAATCACATCAACCTCAAAATACTATCAACAAGGAACCTATCTGGGAGTTTCTATAACCGAAAACTACCATCTATGAGCCGGTGGTGATATAATGAAGAGATGTTATTGCCACATCCGCCCAGTAGCTTGTCAGGTTAAACGATGAGTTTGTTAGGGATCCCAAAGAAGTTTGTCAAGTCCTCTGCGGGAAAAAGGAAACATTCGCTTCCACGGTTCAATCCTCTCCTACGCTGGTCATGTAGTTAATGAGTGCAAGTGAGACTCACTCTTACCCATTTTGGTGTTAATACTCCTCCCAAGACTCAATATGCTCATAAGTCTATCAATATCAGGCTAGTTATACAACCAACCCCCCTCTCAGGTAGGGACCTCATCTCATCTATCATTCTATCGATTCAAGAAATAGATTCTTTCTGTCAAACTCTATCCCGATCTCATTTAAACCTCAAGAATATTAACTTCATCTACTTCAGCCATCACAACACTCATCTCAAGTCTCAGACCACAGCAATCAACATATCCATAAATAGTCAAGGCTCTAGACATCACCCTAAGTTCATTATTGTTGTCTTTAACATGGAAAATTATATAGAGTGAGCATATAATCAGTCAATAATACATTAAACAGTAATTTAAAATATGATGATCATCAATTTAAGATAATATATAAGAGCTACAGATAAATATCAAGAAAATCTTCAAGAATCTCAACTCATGACCTATCAACTATCAACTAACAACTTAATCTATACATTGGGGTACATGGAAGAACAATTTCATATTCTGAGTAGCCTTTACATACCTGAAATGAAGATTGTTCGAATATTAGGGTACATGGAAGAACAATTTCATATTCTGAGTAGCCTTTACATACCTGAAATGAAGATTGTTCGAATCTTCAAAAAAAACCTTGGCCTTGAACCTTGAATCCCTAAAACTATCTCTTTTTCTCCTCTCAGGCTCTATGCTTAGACTTAGAAGAAAAATATGGGTTTTTTGAAACTCTTTTCGCTAAAAACCACCTTCAAAACACATTTTGGGACTTTAAAATGGGTTAGGAAGGACCACAATGCCCTTCCCATAAATAAAAAAGTTTTTTAAAAAAACACATAGGTCCGTGTCGTGCCAGGGGCACGGACCAGTGTTATTTTGCATTTTTCGAAAAACGTAATTTCCATCAAAAAAAAGAAAAAAATAAAAATCACAAATGCATCACCGCGCCCCTTCCCCGTCGCACCAGGGGCGCAGATTTGCTACTGTTTTTGAAAATTTTTGGAATTTTTGAAAAATTTTATTTTTGAAAATATGTGGCACTAACTTTAGCAAGAGGGACTTGGTCCCTAGGCAGAGGTTAGCATTTCGTATCATTGCTTTTGAACTATGTATAATGCTTAAGATTGCCACGTGTTTCTCATCCCTCTTTTGAACGTTGTTTTTTTACCTGAAAACTAAAAATTTGTTCACTTTTAAGGACTTGACATGCCTATTCACTCTCTTTTTAAATCCAAGCTCTTTTTCAAAACTTTAAATTCTTCATCATATCTCTCTAACACTACACCAAAGATCTCTATCTCTCTTATATATTCTCTCTCATACCTATTCTTGAGATTCCCTTTAGACATATCTGAGACCTCCAATCCCTTTAAGAAAATTCACATTGGGACCTTAGTATCATATAAAATTGATACTCCTCCATCCATTTACATCAACTCTTCTATTTGTTGAACAATTAGAAGCCTCAGAGACTGAAGTCTTTGCTTCTTCAAACCAAAACCAAGCCTTTAACTACTCTCCCTTACTCACCTCAAAACAACAAAACCCTAGTTTGCAACTCTTGTTTTTTTCACAAGGTTCTATTCAAAATGTCTATATAAATTCTTGAAAACTCAATAATTGTTAATTGGTAAATCATATGATTGTGGTAGATTGAATCATTGAATGAGAGAGAGATCCATTTTTTATGATCAACTTTTCTATACTAATTACTTTTTAATTAGAAAAAATGATTCAAAATATATCTGAACTTTGACGAGAATTGTTGCAACTTTCTTAAATTTTGGTGAACCCTGCACTACTTAATAATGTATTTTAAAGGGGTGTGTGCATTAATTTAACTATTTAATTTTTAAAATATATATGTCCGATTGGACCACTTAGTCAATTATTAGTGATTGCCTCAGACGCTATCTAATTAATTAAATTAGTTAATAATTTAATTATTTAATTTTAAAAAGTCAAAAAAGGAAGTTTGTTTTTACTTGTCAACCTTCCTCTTTCCCGAATCTTTCATCCACCAAATCTTTTGAACTATAAAACTCAATTTAAAATGCATTCATCATCTAGAATTATTCGTCCAAATTGCTCACTACTGAAGAGTCACACAAAAATCAACTCTAGAATTTATTGAAAAATATTTTATTCTGCAAACTGAAAAGTGAGATTTTAACATTTTGTTTTCAAAGTTCAAACGATTTGAGACTCACGGAGTGAGAAATATTCTAAATTAGATAGTATTAATTTTGGTGGTTGAAAATGACTATACTCTGACGTCGCACTTCCTCATTCAACTTTGGATTATTGTTATTCAAATTCAATTTTACCTCTTTCATGGCTAATCCTAATAAAAAAATTCGAAATCAGATTAAAAATAAGAAGCCTTAATTAACACTCAAGCAATCAAAAATAAAAGAGAATAATTCATTGAAACTTCTTTGAGTTACAATGATTGTTTGTGTTTGAGTGAACAGCGCCGTGGAGAAGAAGAATTAGGTAAAGAGATTAAGAAAAGTGGGTCTAGATTAATGAATATTAATATCACCTTTATTGACATGTGGCAAGTTAATGATAATATTATTTCGTTCTCTACGTGTCTGTCATTTGTATATTCATACATTTCTTCAACTACACACATATATATCTTTAAAATATCTCTATTAAATAGTGCATGACATCATAGATTTTGCCTAAAATTTAAAATTTTTACAATAATTTTCGTCAAAGTTTAAATATATCCCAATCCATGTTCCCTTTTAATTAGTTGTATTCTTCACATATGAGATTATACGCATAAGAATGAAAATTATAGAGAATTTGATTGAAAAATAAAAGAACAAATTCCTTGAATAAGAAATAACTTTTTGTGCTGCTTCAGCCGTCTATTTCATGGTTCAATTTTTGTCCACTTGTGTAGGCAACTACTTGGTGGCCTATTCATCACAGGTTTAATTTCTTTGTGGTAAGTCATGGGCTTAATTTATACACAACAATTTTTGGTCTTATATTTCTTGTTATATAAAAAGCATTTAAAGGGTGTTGTACGTGTTTAGAATTTGTATAATTAAGCTTTCAATTATTATATTAATATATTTGATTCATATAAAGTCTAAAAATATTCTAAAATATATAAATAGAAAATTTATATATACTTATCTTGTTTATATATTATCAGTGAATTATACAAACGAATTTGTATATTGACAGTGAATTATACAAATTGATGCGCGAATTATATAAATACTTATTATAATTATAGTTACAAAATGTAAATACCTAAATTGTACCTATTTCAGTCTATCTATTTTCAAAACTAAGCTATTTATGAAAATTTCATCTACTGCTATACTGACTGTTATATGGGTTTCAAGTATTTGTGGCCAACTTTTGTATTTTAATTTATTTATACTTTTTAAAAAATTTATTTATAATTAAACTTATATAAAAACAATATTATATATTATAATAATTTACAATTTAAAATATTCAGTTATAGATTTAAAAAGTACTATAAATAATAATTACAATTACCTTCTTCAAATACTTGAAAAAAAATATAAAATTTTCTATCTTCCAAAATTCTATCAAATTCACTTAACTTGGGACAAGGAAAGTAACATATATTATTTAAAAATTATGTAAAATGTATTATATATTATAATAATTAATAAATTGAAATATATTTAAAAATCACATACATTGAATTTTATCTATATTGCATAAGTTAAGAGAGAAAAACATAAATAAGAATAACATTGAAAATATTTTTATGAAACGAAACTCAATATATAATTTAAACATTTTTCGAACTAAAAGTAATTGAAGTAAAATCCCTACCACACCAAACACATTTGGGTGTATTAGTTTCACGATACGTGCATCACACGTTTGTTCCTAATCATGGCATATAAATTTTAGGTTAGAATTGATGAAAATTAATAATATAGTAAAAATTTAATTAAAAATATGTAGTATCAGATCTAAACACAATATCATATAATGGTAAAAAAAATTAAATTATATCCTATTGAGTTATCAAACAAGCTTCACACTTAATTCTGTAGATCAAATGAAATGTGGTGCACAAGCAATCCACACAAATTCAAATGAATAATAGCATAAATTTGAATAAAATTTCAATATAAATTTTATAGCGTCAGCTAATGGAAGTGTAAAATTTCATAATATGATAAAATAGAAAGAGCAAATTAAATTTAATATTAGTATTTATTTATATATTTTTTGAGATAAATATCATCTTTAATTGTGACGAAATTAAGAATTCACTAATGAAATTAAAAGTATAATGAAATAAACTTATAAAGAAGCCAAGTTAATTCAACATCTATTATCTATCTATCTATCTATCTCTCTATATATAAAATTTAACTTTATATATTAAGTGTAATTTACAAGAAAAAAGAAGCTCAGATAAACCCTTTTTCGATACCCTTAGCTAACGCCGTCCATGATGATCAGATTCCTTTATAATGGTGGTGTAAGTAAAAAATCATTTAATTCCATTGTCGAATTGATATGTTGCAGTGGCATCAACAACTATTATCATTTTAATTAATATATTAAACTAATTATATAATTAGCTAGTGAAAAGTATATATTCCTAATTATGTGATTCTTTTTTTGGTGGCAAAGAGAAATATTATATTAGATAACTAATATGCGATAATACATACTACGAGTAGATGCATTGTTTTTTATTTGGTAGTTTGGGGAGGAATATATTCAGTAATTACACAAAAATTAGATATTTATAACTTAATACAAATACTATAGGCTTGTTGGATCTTCGTCCTAATAAAAAACGTTTTGAATTTATCTACTTTTAATTTGTCACGAACAAACACAAAAGAAATTGTCAGAATAAATATTGGTATATGCATATTTGCTCTCTCCTTTGTGAGTGCATCTGCCACTCTATTTGCTTCATCATTAATTGCAGGGATCCTAATTATTTGAGTAGTCCAAGTAACCAATTAGAACAACAGATTTACATGATATGCAATACTAAATATTTAAAGAAAATAATTTCAATTTGCATGAGTAAATTTAAAAAATCAAATAAACATGACTTTTGATTTGCCTTGTGATTGTGTCTATTGTTGGTTTTAATTGTCTCTACGTAGGAGCCACTTGTTTTTTTCAAAATAAAGAAGAAGAATATTTAATTTTATTGAAAGGGTAAATTAGTACTTTAAGTTTTCACCTAAAGGCTTTCTATTTTCAACGTAGTATAGATAGATAGATGTTAATCATTTTTTAATATATAAATTAATAATTTAGAATTGAGTAATTAGAAGTTAAATAATTAATTGATTAAAATTTAAGGTAATAAAAAACCCTTAAATGTAATTGGAATAGTTTAATGATTTCCACATAATTTTACTAAATCTTTTTCTTCTTAAATTTGTTATACTACATATTTTTATTAACAAAATATTTTATAGTCAAAATTATATATAAATAGTATTTGCGATTAAATAAATACGATATTCATGTAAACAAAATTAAATAAATATTATTAATTTGATGCAATAGTTTAGTTTGTTGTGAAACGACAAAGATGAGAAAATCAATTAAACTGCTTATAACATAGATATATTAATAATTTTTAATACATAAAGTAATAATTTAAAATTCAATAATTATAAGTTAAATAATTAACTAATTAAAATTTAAGGTAGCAAAAGATTTCTAAATATAAAATGAGTAGTTTAATATTTCCAACCTTTTGAAATTTTTTCTTTTAAAATTTGTTATATTATATACTTTTATTAATAAAATATTTGATAGTCAAAATTTTATTTAATTATTTACATAAAAATAGTTCTAAATGAAAATCAAATTCTAAATATAAAAATGCTAATCCAAAAGTATAGTATTTTAATTACGCTTTTAATATATTATAGATATAGATTTAGTATGAGTTTTTTTAACGTTTAATAAATAAAAGAAAGTATTTCATTATTCTTATTTTTTTTGAGTTAGTTGTAATTAAAGAAGAAGTTGAAAGTAGGGACAATGAAACTGGCGATGTGGACGGCTCCGCGTTGTTCCTATGTTTGTTTGCCATGTATATCTCCAAACTTCATTGAGAGCCTGTTTGAGTTAAATTTGATGTAATCAAATATAATTATATTTAGGGAAAAAATTGCATAACTAAACTAATATTTAATAGTTAATTATGATATATAATTATTGTTTAATTTAATTATAATTATAATTTAAAATAAAATAGCTATTAATTGAGCCCCATATTTTTATTGGTATACACACCTGTAAATTTTTTCTTTCCTCTTTTATACAAATCAAAATCATTCTCTTTCATCCTACTCATAATATAATTTCTAAAAATCTTTTAGATTCCCTAAAATCTCTCAACAAAATCAACATTCAAATTTTAAAATTTTATGATTCTCTCTCCTAAACCTTTATACCCAAATCAAGGTAATCTATATTAGTTTTTTTTTTGTATTTTTCGTAAGTTTCTTTATGATTTGTATTATTTTTTTCATTTTGTTCTATTATTTAATACTTTCAATCATAATCTTTGATTATTTCAGTATAATCACAATCATGGATGAATCATCTCAATCAAAGAGAGTTATTGGAGGTATACATTTGCATTCAGTAATAACTTATCTTCCTCTATTTTTTTTTTTGGGGTTTAACTCAAGATTTCGAAGAAAGCACAAGTTTCGTTGTGGAATTTCAATTCATTGCGAAAAATTAGTCGTATACATTTAATTATTTTTGTATAATTTAAGTAATTGTATCCTCTAATTTTGTACTTTTTATATACTTTCTATAACAACAACAACAACAACATACCCAGTAAATGAATATAAAAAATTATCTATAACTTTTATATGTATAATTGTTTTTATACATATTAATGATTTCTCAAATTTTGTGTATTCTTAGTTATATAAGTTAATATGTAACGACAAAAATAAAATTAAATAAATTTGTTACACATTTTTATGTACTTTTACAGGAATTAAGATTAATTCTTTTAAGTGATTTTGATAAATCATAAATTACAATAACTATATATAAAATAAGAATCATAAATTAATTGTTTTAGGTATAAATTAAATGTTTTGAGAAAGTCATTTTAGGCGAGGAATTCTAATAGAATACAACCACCATAAATTGAGGGATTGTTTTCCATTTAAAATAATTGAATTTATAGCCTTTCATTAATTGTTTCTATATGGAATTTTGTATAAATGATTTCATTTAACCAAAATATACAAATAATGAGTCATGACTATAGTTATAAAATTTAATTAGTTAAACTATAGTTATTTTGACCTATTAAGTTTCAACAGTAAGTTATTTATGAAAGTTCCTCTTATATTAATTTGGTTAGTCATATAATTACTGATCATTAGATAATCAAATATAATTTACATGCTTGTTACTTTTAATTTAAATTTTAATTTTTTAAATTTGTTTTCTATTTCAATTATTTTGATATTTATTCTTTTAATATTTTCTAAAAATATTTTTTTATTATTTATATTTTATTTCATTTATGTGATTCCATGCAGACATGTAGTTTTTCGTATTATCTATTTCTTCTAAGTTTTAGTTTATTTTATGTTTATTTTTTTTATTAGCATAATTTTTGTTAGTATTCTAATTTTTTTAAATTAAAGTAGAAGTTATAGTTGAATAAAGTTATTGTAGTGAACCTCAAGGTCATTTTTGAAATTTGAATATAATTATCACAACATATTATGTATATTTAAATAATTAGATAATTCTTAGCAATGTCTCCACTTTGGGTATTATTTAATTTTTTTTCCTTAAAATTATTGGTTTTTATTTTTTACTTTTCAAAATTTAAAGTAATTAAAAAACTATAGCATATGGTTGTCACCAAAAAAAAAAAGTTTGCTAGATATAAGTTTGGGAATACAAGTTATGAACATAAGTTCAACAAGTTATTTTTCATGACATAAATTCAATGATAAGTTATACCTCAAGGCATAAATGAGAGAGTTATGCCTCGGAGCATAAATTCAATAAGTTATGTCCTATGACATAAGTTCAACAGAACAAGTTATACTTCAAAGTATAAATTTTGTAGAATAAATTATATTTTGAGGAATAAATTTAATGATAGAATTTCCTACAAATTAGATACTTGCAACATTCTACAAAAGTTTTGCCTAATAAAATTAGGTCATTGTTAAGAATGTTTTAATATATAAATTTTTATTATATGAATAGTATGGATAAAATTTTTCATTAAATGAATAATAATTGCTAACAAGTAACCCCTCCTTCGGATGTTTGTTATCAATTGTATAAAATATTTATTTTGATTGTTATTTAAATTTTATTATATTTATTGTTTAAATTTATTATTAAAAAAATAATAAAAGGACTCATTTTATGTTGCGACCATTTTGCATGATCATGTCATTAC
>DF359718.1:1004-12250 GCA_000787875.1 Solanum virginianum
GATTTCTTTCTTTCTTTCCCAACTAACCACCTTATTTTCATTACTTTACCGCAATAAAGGCCACCCTCAACTTAGGCTTTTAGCATGAGATGAAGCACACAATATCTACTCCCCAAACCAAGGCCACTATTTGTAGCGGCTAAGTTATCTAGGTGTCAAGAAAGAATGGGTGCCTGAGAGGCTCAAACAATCGGAGTAAGGGGTCAACTATCACATTTGCCAAGTCATTTAGGCAAAAATGGGCTTACTGAAAGAACAAAGGCCTAAGATCCTTTCCAAGTCAACCACATCACCAATCCACTCTTAGAATAATAAGGCAAATTTTGAGTCAAAACATGATACATGAATGCGGCAAAATAAGCGCACAAAATGCATGGCGTCACACACACAATCAAGTATAGACTCATAAGTCATGCTTCAAGTGTCAACTTGCCTTTTTATTATCAGAACAAACAATACCAGATAATCAATATGCATGATAGCACTGATAACCAACAATCTCAAAATTTTTGAGGGTACCAAATTTTCAAAACATTAAAGCATTTCAAAATTGTATATATACCAAAAGATCATAACTACTATATATCTACAAATTATCTACATAGACATCACCTTAATTTATAACTTTCCATACCCTACCAAAAGAGATTACTTTGTCCTCAAAGTAAAAACATATACTAAAACTAAATAACCAAAACATATATTAAAACTAAATAACTAAAACATATATATATACATACTAAAAAACCAACAATTAAAAACTAAACATCCAAAAGATATTTAAAAATAACATTCCAAACAAAACATTCAAAAGTATCCAAAACATCAACAAAAAGAAGATATTGTTGGAACTAAGGAACAAAGTATCCATATATAGCAAGTAAGGACTGGGGTTAAAATATCAAACACTTGGTGCTCAAGCACTAGCATCTGTCTGGTCCTGGTGTCCTGGGCCATTGTCCTTTCCTCGGTGGTATGGGCTGCAGCTGCCTGCAAACTACTCTCTCCCTGTGCTATCCACCGATCTCGATCCCTACTCAATGCTGCGAGAGCTAGGGACTCCTATACGACCTCCTCTAATATCGTCTCCTTCTCGAGTGCTATGGTCTCATTAGGTCTATGCCTCTTCTGGCTCATCACTAGGTCATCAGTCTTGAGGGGTACCTGTGGACATGCAGGCAGTCAACTAGCTACTCAAAACCTCATCACCTGCCAGTGCCACCTCTGGGACTGCAACTGGGGCCGCTAGCATCTGCAATAAGTCAACCTTGAATTTGGCTAACTCCTCTGTCACCGCACTCATGTCAGCAGGCTGAGCATCCTTAAGCCTCCTCTGGACTCTCTCCTTGAAGACATCTACTCGGGCATCCACCATTCTAACCTCTGATCTATCAAATCATGGGCGAATACTGTTTTTCTCTTCTGTGAGTCCTGTATGGTCTGGCGGACCTATGGTCTGATCTGGCCTGCTAAAGTCTGCAGCCTGAACTCTACTGTGGCTACCCTGCGCACTAATGCCTGAAAAGCAAGAGCAGACATAAAAGAATCAACCTGTATACTAGAAGGTGCTGGTGCAAGTGTGATGGAAGATGGCATCCAACCTCGGTACCCTGTCTAACCCGAAGTCATTTAACCTTGAATCCTCGTGGAATTGCATAGGTTCTCCTTGCCCTTTTGAGAGCCAATCCTTTATCGTAGATTGCCTTCATTCTTGGAATCCCCCATCTTGGGTCAGCCGGGGGCTGTAATTCTATTTCCTCCTATTGAGCTTATGACTCCTCCTCAGAATCTGTCTTGGTGTGTGTGGGAGTCATCTGTGGTAAACTGCTCTGGGATCCATCACCATTGCCCTCCACCTCACTGGGAGAGACTATTGATCTCTACTGGCACTTGTACAGTACAGGCTCGGGTATGAGGCACATTTGCCTCAGGGTCTATCCTGACTTTGTGGACTTCCATAGAGCCCTCTGATTGTTCAATTTCGGATGCCTCATCCACCAATCGCCTTCCTAAAGCTTTGATAGCCTCTTTTCTACTTTCGGAGCCATAAGACCCGAAAATTCAAACCCCATAATACACAATGAGCACCATAATATTTGAATCAAATAGGAACCATAAAGATAAATCAACAAAGAGTAACAAAAACAATAAAAGAAAATAGAAACACAGTGCACTGAATCAGTTGCAAATCTATAGGTACTAGGCATAGGCACGACTATATGGTATCCTACGAGTTGTGCAATAGCCTTGTAGTGCTAAGGTGCCAGAAAAATTAACAATCTGATCACAGATACGAGTATTAGATATGACTCATAGATTTACCTACGAGTCATATCCTAGGCTCATAATAGGGAACATAATACCATTCAAAACAAGGAAAGTTCAACAAGTCCCCTATTACGATTCGTTACAAATACTACGAGTGGTAGATGGGCCTCGTATGGTAAGTGTTAAGGAATCACAAGTGACTGTTGCCTCCTATAAGGGGCCACTACAACTTATAGGGTGACCTACGACTTGCAGTGAGTCCTTGTATCAGAAAAACACAAACCATCTGTGATAATCAATATAGAAGCAACATATCATTCCAAGTACGCAATTAAAACCCAATATGACTATATCACTGCAATCATATAGTATCCCCTAGTCAAACACACTCCCAATCTCATTCAAATAATACCCAACCACAACCAATCTCTAGAACACCTAAGAACCACGATATAACAATCCATGGGGATTCAAAGAGAATTGAATACAGCTGCAATCAGAGTTATCATGAATTTGCATAATATAACACACACCCATATCCCTAAGTTCCAATGCTGACAAGAGTTTGGAAAGTTAATCACCACGAAGCATATGATCATAATGAAACACATAAATCATCCAACCACAACACTCATAGAAAGAGCATTTATGCTAGGCAAGTGCAAATGACCTAACCCTAATTTTTATACTCATGCAAGGTCACCATCTCAAGGGTATTGTCACCATAATTATCAATACATAATTATCATGAAATATCAGGAATACATAACAAAGATGTGCTTAAATAATCAGGGAAACTTACCAAGTGTGCGAGAAAACAAAGAGATGTATTGAGAAAGAAAAAGGGAGTTAAAAATCCTAAAAATGTTGCCTCGCCAGCAGGCTCACTAGAAAATAATGTGGATGATCGGGATGGTGATCGAAATAGAGAAGGGGGAAAGGGATTTGGGAAATATTTCTAACTAGGGCACAAAAATGAAGGACTAGGGGTCAAAATGAATTTTGACTCCTTTTATATTCAACTGTTAAAAACTGGATATCGGGGCTACGAAACCCGACTATGATTCATAGAGGTTCCTATGATTCATAGGTCGTGGTCTCATATTCGACGTCAACACTTGGAGAAATTTGAATTCATACCTGCGCACTATGATCCCAACTTACGAATCGTAGGGTATCCTACGAATCATAAGGTTGGCTCTGTATATGTGTGTCAACTTTAAGTCCTTACTATTTTCCTCTATGAGGCATGACTATGAGTCGTGGTGTGAGCTACGACTCGTAGGCCTTCTTGTAGAGGCTGCTCCAAATGTTATTTTTTCTTCAAGCCTTCAGCTTTTGATCTGTTCTTGCAAATCATACTTCAAAATACACTAATATATAGAATGATACAACTGATCCAATGTCTCCCACATCAAAACAAGCACCAAACTACTACCTAACAATTCAAACAAATGACATAAACTTAAAACAATCCAAAAATATAAAAAAAACTTGGGTTGCCTCCCAAGAAGCACCTTGTTTTGATGTCATGGCTTGACTTTGTCATCATTCATCAACAAAAGTCTTCAATGGCCCAAACCTCACTCTTTAACTCATTTGGATGTTTTAGGGATTGGCGGATGTCAAACACCAATTCTGCATCATTGATCCTAAACCGTAGTTGACCCAAATCCATATCCACCAAGGCTCTCCGGGTGGCCAGAAATAGTCTTCCCAATATAATGGGCACCTCAAAATTAACCTCACAATCAAGGATCACAAAGTCCGCTGGAAAGATGAATTTATCAACCTTTATAAGCATATCAAGAAGTATTCCTGCCAGGTTTTTGATAGTTTGATCCGCCATGAGTAACCACATTCTTGTTAGAGTATGGGTGCCAAGTCCAAGTTTTTTGAACACAGCAAGAGGCATTAGACTAATACTTGCTCCTAATACGCACAATGCTCTTGCGAATTCAATATGACCAATGGTGCAAGGGATGGTGAATGCACCGGGGTTCTCTCATTTTTGAACAAGGCATTTGGTCATGATTGCACTACATTGTTGGAGCTCTTGTAATAGCTCTTAGTTGCAAATCTATAGGTACTAGGGGGTTCTCTCATTTTTGAACAAGGCACTTGGTCATGATAGCACTACATTGTTGGAGCTCTTGTAATAGCTCTTGGCTCAAAGTGCACTTCTTTGTCACCAAATCTTTCATATACTTGGCATACCCAGAAATCTTCTCCAAAACTTATAAAAGGGGAATGATCATGGACAATTGCTTCAACATCAAAAGGAAATGCTAGAACTTGCCATACTCCTCCTTTTTCTTAAGACTTTGAGGGAAAGAAGGAGGAGGTTTCGGAATCACCTTAACCTTCTCTTGCTCTCCCACCGCATTTCTTTGCACTCCCAACACTCTCTGACCCTCAATCTCAACCACAAATTCACCACCAATACCCTTCTCATAAACTTAATCCTCAACCAACGACATAGGGGCATCTAATAGTGCTTTTGCCACTCCGAGTCATGACCGCAATACAATGCCCATCATTCTTTGGATTTTGAACAGTATTGCTTGGTAAGGCGCCCTTTTGGCATTGGTTCAATTGCAAAGAAACTTGCCCAAATTGTTTGAATAGTATTGCTTGGTAAGGTGCCCTTTTGGCATTGGTTCAATTGCAAAGAAACTTGCCCAAGTTGTTGTTCTAGTTGTTTAATTGCCACAGAGTGAGACTCTATCTTTTAGTTTATACTTGAAATGTTCGATTTCATTCATTTGAAGGTCTCATCTTAGTGATCGGCTCTTTTCAACAACTTGTCAAACATCTCTTCAAGCCTCAAAGTACTTGGCACGACATCACGATTATGGGCTCGCACATAAGAACCATTCCTATAGCCATCTCTTCTACCCCAATCAGCATCCAACACTCTCTCTCTCTTTCATAGTAGCCACCTCAATTGTCTCTATAAGCACCATCACGATTGTAGCTACGACCTTGATGTCAAGAAACCTTGCCTCTAATAGATCGAGATGGACCCTTGGGGGTTATTCTGGAAACCCCCCACTTAGTTACTCACGAAATAAGCATCTTCATCAAAGAATAGATCTTCATACATAAGAGCCTTAGGAGGTTGGTGAGTGACCGCTTGGACACTTGCTTGGTTTTGCTTTAAAACAAAGTCCATACTCATACGAAGTTGAAAAAATTGCCCCATGATCTCCTCGTTGACCTTTGCTTGCTCATTATTGGTATAGACCACACAAGAAGTCTTCATTGCACCTCGCTCTCTTTGACCCCAAGCTCTATTGGTTTTAACCACTGACTCCATCCTTGTGGCTATCAATGCAAAAGGTTGGTCAAGAAACATGCCTCCCATGATTATATCGACACAAGCTTGACTATTCTCATCAACCACTCTGATAGAAAATCTCAACCAAGGCATCATCAACAATCTTATGATCAGGGACCATCCTCAAGCATTTAGTAAATCTCTCCCATGTGGTACTAATAAAGTAACCCGATAATTGCTCAAAATTATTTATCAGATCTTTGAACTTAAGCTTCTTTGATCTTGGGAAATATCTCTCTAGAAACACTCTCTGAAGCTCTGCCCAAATGCTTATTGTTATTATACGCAAAGGAAGCTCAAACAACCACACAACTGCATGACCAGTTAGTGACAATGGAAAAACCCGCAAACCAACTACATCAAGAGAAAGATTTTATCACCCCATGACACTCTTGCAGACGAAGACAACATTATGGAGATGACGATGGGGATCCTCTGAAGGTTGCCTTGTGAACAAACCATGGTTTTGGAGCATCTGGAGTAATCCACTTGACACCAAGAACTTAGCATCTGCCAATAATAAAGGCAACACTATAGCACCAGTAACATCCAGGGCCATAGAGTTCAAGAGATATTGATTCCAACCATAAGCATTCTCATTAAAATCCCTAAGTTATGGCCTATCATCCCTCGAGAGGGAGATTCTCTTCACTTCCCATATCATCATTCATATTCATTTCTTTCTCAACCACGATATCCTCATTCACCTGAGACATTCTCCTAAAGAGTCCAAGGATCTCCAAATTGACAGGAGCTAAGAGATTGCCTTAGCTCCTTATGTTAGGCATAAAACCTAGTACACCATGCAAATAAAATCAAACAACAAAAACAACAATAAAAGTAAAATACAAGAAAATCTAAAAATTAATACTTGAACTAACTAATAGTGAAAGCAAGTCAAGAACCTAACCAGATTCCCCAGCAACGACACCATAAGTTTTGACTGATATTCACGCTCCAATAAGAAAGCAGTCACTGTCAGCAATTAAACTAACCAAAGGTTAGGGTCAAATCCACAAGAAATACAAGGCTTGACAATAGAGAATCCACTACCAATAATTTCAAGCATCGATAACTAAAATCTCTAAATGGGTGGGATGGTGAAAGTTGTGATTTAAGAACAAAACTAAAAATAAACACTATAATAACAATGCAAGAAAACACTCAAATTTAAGGACAACTCAAGAATTGTGTTCCCCATAATTCGTTGACTCAATTACCCTAGACAACATAACTCTAATTGCGAATTCACATGCAAGATAGTAACTTAGGTTCTTCCAGCCCTCTTATGAAGATAAAGATCGAATTTCACAATGACACATGGTCGAAAACCATCGTGTGACAACTAACCATTATCCATTGTCCCAGTCAACCTCCCCTTGGTCAGGTTTGGTTGATTAGACAAGAACAAATCAATAAAATCATATCATCTACTTCCCAATTCCTATTCATCACTACCTTGGTCAGGATCATGATAGTAGGCAGGGTTTGGTCTTAGCCACCACCAAACAACAATCAAAATGAAGGGAAATAAACAATACATGCAAAACCCCAACAAAAGAAATACACCAAACTCTAGGTTATTTCAAGTCAACTACCCATGGTTTCAACAAACCCAAGTGATAGGTACTTAACTCATGGCTAAGGCAAAATCAACAATAATGCAAATAAAAGACATAGTTGAGAATTTACCCAAGCTAATGAAGAACAAAAACACCACAAATTGCAAACCACAAGCTTGGATTAGATAGAGAATGAGTACAATGTGCATTCTTCCAATCCCCAAAAGTGGGTCTTCAAATTAAAAAGTGAGAATCTACACTAAACCCTAGAAAACCCTAAGAATATTCAAGAGAGAATATTCAAAGTGTTCTCTTACAATATTCAATGTATCAGATATCATAGTCTAAACCTCTAACATAAAGTATTTATAACATTAACAATTTAACCCTAAAAATTAAAGAAAAAAGACAACTGGCAGCAGGTACGTCGCACAAGTACGACTCGTAGGGTGACCTACGAGTCATAATCAGGATTTCAAAGCAGGCACTTTGCATTTCGAACCTGACTATTATAACCCACAGGTACAAACCATTGCTTGAGATATGACTCGTATGCTCCTCTAGTAGTCTAGGCCTTCAATTCTTGGTCCAAAGTTTTAGCTCTCTATTTCTTGCTACGAACCCACCTATACAAGTCATAGTAAGACCTACAACTCGTAGAGTGGCCTCGTAAAGAAGACCTCCACTTAGCAAATTTTTGATTTTTGCTCACTATTTCTTCCTACAAGATCACCTTACAACTCATAGCTCAGGCTACAACTCATAGAAAGGCTCATATGTCCTACACTTCAGCAAAATCTGTAATTTTCTCTCAAAATTATGCCAAGCTATCTTTTCTGCAAAATCAACACAAAAACACATAAAAACTATAAAAAGTCGCATTAAGAACTCAGAAAATCCCTTATTTTAGGCACCAAATGTGTTGTATTTTGACAGTATATCAGTGGTGGTCAACACCATCAAAATCCTGACAAAGGTAGTGATGAATAGGAAAAGGGAAGTAAATAACAGGATTCAATTGATGTGTTCTTATCTAATTAACCAAACCTGACCAAGGGGAGGTTAACTGGACAGTGGGTAACAATTGGTTGGCACACCATAGTTGCCAACTAAGCGCCATGGTGAAATTCGACCATCACCTTCACAAGAGGGCTGGAAGAACCTAAGTTGCCTTCACAAGAGGGCTGGAAGAACCTAAATTATCATCCTGGATACGAATTCCCAATTAGGGTTATGTTGTCTAGGGTAATTGAGTCAACGAATCATGGGGAACACAATCCCAAGTTG
Organism: Solanum virginianum; assembly: GCA_000787875.1. Lineage (NCBI taxonomy): Eukaryota > Viridiplantae > Streptophyta > Magnoliopsida > Solanales > Solanaceae > Solanum > Solanum virginianum. The sequence continues at coordinate 9,462 of DF359718.1, forward strand.
TGACTTAATTTGATTGTCTTCCTGCATAATTAGTGTAGTGTTTATTTTTAGTTTTGCTCTTGAATCACAACCTCCACATCTTAGAGACTTTAGTAATCGATACTTGAAACGATTGATAGTGGATCTGTGTCGTCAAGCCCTGTATTCCCTATATATTCGACCCTAACCTTTGGTTAGGTTTATTGCTGACTGCAATTGCTTCGTTATTGGAGCCTAAACATCAGTAACCAATGAACATAAGCTCAATATTCCATGTTTAATCAATGCTTAAGATAAAACATGCTTGAGAATAATTAGACTTACATAACTTGTTTAACACAATAAAGTGACATGAATAGATCATCCAAATACCTTGTACTAGAGGGTAGGGGAGATAAAATAGGTCATAATCCCTTCTAGTAGATAATGTGTCACGACCCAACCTATGGGCCGTGACTGACACCCGTTTGGGGTGCCCAGATCACATAACCAAATCAGATTCCATTAAGAGTTACTATTTATTTTAGAAAATTTTGGTAGAGTTTCCTCTATTTTACTGAGTAGCCACCTGAAATAAAAAAGTCCAGCGAACCAACAGACGATTCACAAATATAGATATATACACTCGCGGGCCGACAGGGTCACCGCTGCGGTCCTGCCACTTACTAAGCATAGTACAGATACAAAGTGTTCAAACAGGTGGCTAAGTCCTACATACCAAACATATATACATGATACACAAGCTAACCAATAGGACCCACACTCACAATATGTCCACAGACCTCTAATACAGATAAACAGAACCAAACGACGGGACAGGGCACCCATCATACCCAAAAGTGAAAATAGTACAAAGTAGTAGCAAGTAAGTATACCAAAGTATAGCTTGGGATAGGGCACCCGTCATACCCAAAAGTGAAAATAGTGCATAGTAGTAGCAAGTAAGTATACCAAAGTGTAGCTCCGGATCAAAGGAGAGCTTCAGAGAGCAAATCAAAGTCCTACTCTAGAGGTCTGCTACCCTGTACGTCAGATCCTGTATAAGCCCAGCTCCTTATGACTCCGAACTAAGCAAAGCCGGCCCATGGGCAAACTGACCCACCGTATCCAACTTCCTTCGAAATGTACATCTAGTATAGCTTATCGCGCATGAACATAACTGGCCCGGGAACCGGTAAATGGAATTGTAGTGGCACGAATGGAGCGGAGAAGGTCATGTGCATAAAGGTTATTTCTCAACTTTAACTTAGTACCATTTTAGTTTCTTGTAAATTCAAACCTTGTTAGTTATCCATAATTAAATGGATTAGGTATATGCATGGTTCAGTGTACCATTGTCTATTATTGATAACCAACTCAAGGTGTAGGGCTTCTCCAAGAACCCTAAAAGTCTCTTATGGCTGCTTGTAAAGTCAAGAAAGAGTTGAGAGAAAACTTGGAAGACAATCTGATCTTTTTTGTGTTCAAGTTGAAATGGCTTATGGGAGCTGTTTTCACCCTTTTTAAAAGGCCTCTTGGCCAACGTACTTTTGATAAATTAGACTTAATATATTAGGTTGGTAATGTACCATTTTTTCCCTTTCACTTGGGCCTTAAGGGGCTCCAAATTGATGGGCCTTTGCTGCCCATTTTTCTTCCCATTCTCTTAGTTAGTTTTGGCCCAATTAGTCAAGTGGGTTGTGATGTACTTGGGCCATTTTATATTCATTTTCCCTTTCTCTTAGTTAGTTTTGGCCAATTCGTCAAGTGGGTTGTGATGTACTTGGGCCTTTTTATTCTTCATCTTTGACTGTAAGTATAGTCCATTTATGATGCTAATACATGGGCTAAAGGTACACCCTTAATACGGACTTTATTCATAATCGGGATTGGGCAAATTTGACGTTGGGCCTCGTCTCTGTTTAGCTTGCAAGTTTGAGCTAAGCAAGTAGGTGACTCACCTGCTAGCTTCCTAAGTCCTACAAGCACCTCAATTATCTCCCTTTGTTTAGGGTCGTGATCTCCTCAATTTGACTTGAAACTTATTTACACTCGACCCTCTTCAGCATTAGACACACATATCGCCCTCTAACATGAGATTCAAGTACTTTTTAAAAATTGACACTAATTTGAAAAGCCATATCTTGTTTCATTTGCATAGTACTAGTATTGTAAGGTGTGGGGTGTTACACTAAGGCCCTCTATTCATAATTATTGCACGCTTCACAACTATAAACAAGACTCTACTCGATGCGGTACATTGGATTTTCAACCTAGTGCTCTAATACTATGTTTGTCATAATCTAAAACTAGGGCCTAGATGTGTCATGGCGAATAAGGAACCTGAGGGTACCCCAAAACAAGCCTCCATAACATAGGTAAGTACATCCTTGGTTAAGAAGCATGGAACAATAATCAACAATTAGTACTAAGGGGATTTGGGTCTTAGGACGCACTTTATAGGGACAAGGGATAAAGAATTTCCATCGTTGAATAACGTTAAGTAAATCTAAGGAAAATGGAGCATGGGACACACTTTATGGGAAGTAAACACTTAGGAATTTCACTAACTTTCCAATATACTAGAAACAACAATAAAACATTGGATAAGGACTAAGGGAAAATCTCCACAGCTACATAAGTGTCGCATAAATAAATATCATGTCATCCAACAATATCTCTAATCATAGTGGGATGGGAGCCAAGACATGTCCCGAGCTCACCCTCAAAAGTAAAGTAACAATATAATAATGTCTTAACATAAGCAAGATAGAAAATAGGTATTATCCTTGAATGGTGGACTCGGCACAAGCAAGTCTTCAATAGATCGT
>DF359718.1:16112-26766 GCA_000787875.1 Solanum virginianum
ATCGGATATACGATTAGCATGAAAAGTTGAGTGGAAAAATGGTCTCAGTCAATTTTTAGAGCGATTGGATCAAAAGTTAATTTTTGGATCCGAAAACAAAAAATAGTGTTGGTACACAACAGAGGTGCATCGTGCCTCTATAGTAGAGATGCACTTATTTTTTTCAATATTTTCGATGGAATTAGAAAACTCGTTTGAAAAATTTTCAGAAAAAAATATATATGTGCGCGCCCAATCCGCGTCGTGGACTAGGCTATTCCGAAGTGAATTGTTTTTGTTCATTTTACGAGGGGCATCTCAAATGATTCCCCACCCCTCCTAAACTCAATACACGATCAAAATATGTCATTTTGAGCGAAAAAAGGGTCTAAAATCCCATTCTATGTCTTGGAGAAAGTTAGGGCTTGAGATAAGAGAAGAGAAGAGAAGATAGAATGTAAGATTGGTGTATTCAAGGGAGAGTTCTTGAAGATTGATCGTTATAGCTTTACCCCAAGTATATAAGGCTAAACTAAAAGCATAAGATTGTTCTCTCATGTGTCCCATAGATGGTATACCACCCTTAGCACCTTGAAAACCACCACATATTGATCTCTCTTGGACTCCCCACTTCTCCTCTCCTAAGTTTCTCCCCTTCAAGTTGTTTGGCATAAGCTATAAGTCGAACCAAGTCTATATCATCCATAAGCATGGTGGTGCGATATTCTTCATTCACCAAGTCAGATACCCCCGAGACAAACTTATTCATTCTTGCCCTAGAGTTGGTGACCAAGTGAGGAGCATATTTAGAGAGCTTGTTGAACTTAAGGGAATACTCTCTCACACTCAAGGAGCCTTGTTTAAGATTCATGAACTCCATCATCTTTGCCTCTCTCAATTAAATAGGGAAGAAATGGTTGAGGAAGGCGTCCTTCAATTCTTCCCATGGGAAGGGATCTGTCACGACCCAAGCCCAGGGCCTAGACATGACATGCCGAATAGGGAACCTGAAGTGACCCCAAACAAGCCTCTTAGCATATCATTACACATCCTTGATCGTGGAAGCATTTGAACAACAACAAAGAGAATAAGATAAGGATAAGGGACTAAGGGGAAAGTCTTTCATAGCAAAATATCCAAGAGTCAAGAGAAAACATAGTTTAAAGCATAATTACATTACTTGTCCAACAGCACCTCTAAACTTAGAATTGAGTGGGGACCAAGAAAACTTTTCGGGCTCACCCTCATAGTCAAAAGCATACAAATAAGAAAAGGGATTTTTCGCATAAAAAAAGATCAAAAGATATCATCCTCGGAGTTGAGGACTCACCAAACTTGCTTTGAAGATAGTACTAGCCATATGGAGGAGGAAGATGATCAAGTGGAGCTCTAACTCCTACATGGTACCATCATGTAGGCATAGAGAATGCGTTAGTACATTTGAATGTACTAAGTATATAGGATGCAATATAACAAGAGATAGGCAACATAATCGAAATGCACAATTAGGCAATAAATGAACATATAACAATATGGCATGCATGAATGATGCTTGAAGTAAAACATGCTTATATAAAACATATTACATGTGTAAAAAGAGACCATCATTATAGAATCCATGGCCTACCACCCCGTTTGCGAGGCATATGAGGTACATACCCCCCAACATGGTAGCATGGGCCTACCAGCCCCCGAGCGAGGCGATTGAGGTACATACCCCCAACATGGTAGAACGGGCCTACTACCCCCCGAGCGAGGCAATTCAGGTACATACCTCCCAACATGGTAGCACTGGCCTACCACCCCCCGAGCGAGGCGATTGAGGTACATACCCCCAACATGGTAGAACGGGCCTACTACCCCCCGAGCGAGGCAATTCAGGTACATACCTCCCAACATGGTAGCACTGGCCTACCACCCCCCGAGCGAGGCGATTGAGGTACATACCTCCCAACATAGTAGCACGAGCCTACCACCCCCCGAGCGGGACAATTGAGGTACATACCCCTCAATATGACAACACGGGCCTACCAACCCCTTAGCGAGGCAATTGAGGTACATACCTTCCAATATGGTAACACAGGCCTACCACCCCCCTAGCGAGGCGATTGAGGTACATACCCCCCAATAGGGTAGCACGAGCCTACCACCCCCCGAGCGAGGCATGGTCAACTTGCAACACTATAGATACTATTCATAAAATCAACCCATATATACATTCCTTTCATCATCATAAAGTCACTTAACTCATATGCCATGCATTAGACCTTCGACAACTCAAGAAATATTAACCGAACATTTTATCAAACATTTGGCAGATATGTAATGCTAGTATAAAACCATATAATCGAAGAGTGAAATCATGTGAGAAAAATCAATATAAAACTACCCACCAACTCTTAGTAACATCCTCATGCATGATACATCAAAATCCCTCATCAAATCACATAATGGATCTTAGATTTGTATCTCAAAACATGCTTAAATAGTCACATTTTATGAAAACCCAACATAGTTTATATTCAACATTCATAGTAAGAAATACCCACAAGTAAAATAACTTGAAATCATACAATTTATGTAAAAAGGAAGGTTAGGCACCATGGGTGAAAGGGCCCAATAGTTGAAACCCACATAGCTCAACTTTGGAGATTTCCTTGATGAATATTTGATTGTGAACTTGAAGTTTGAATGAAATTCTTAGATCCGTAATGAGATTGGAACACTTGAATTTGGTTGAAATATTTGTCCAAGTGTTAGAGAGGGTTTTGGGGAATATCTTGTATGATATGGAGTTGAAATATGACTAACTATAGGTATTTTTACGCATAGGAAGGCTTAGGCCTAAGATCCAAAGGCCTCGGATCGAAACAGGAAAACTGGCACAAAATAACACATCTCTGTGATGGTTTCACAATGCGGAACAAACGCTTACCCCTACTGGAATTGCAAAATTGGCGAAATTTGTTTTTCGCTACGGGTTTTCTAAAATTCTGGTTAGAACCATTTTCCACTCAATTTTGCCCTATAAACAAGAATATGAATTTGTATTTTCAATATCAAGCACAAATTTTAAGATATATGAAAATTATGATGATGGGCACTTTCGAGGAACATTTTCGGGCACTTTTTTTTAGGTCATTTTAGTATCTCCCCCTTGGGAACATACGTCCCCGAATGTCAAAAAAATGTATATAAGAGAAGTAAATAAGATAATCTCAGCCCACACAAGAATGCAACAATGCACTTTAACATCATTTCAAAAATCTAAACATATGTGTAAAAATCACCATGAACTTGTCAATTTAAACATGAATGTATGAGAATGACATGAGGGCTAAGATTTAAGACTTGAAATCACATAGGGGACTTATATTAGTACATTAGGCTTGAGTAGGATAGAAGAGATAGGGATACCACTTTTGCATGTCCGCCTTGGATTCCCATGTAGCACTTTCAACTTGTTAATTCCTCCAAAGGACCTTAACGGAAGCTACATCCTTGTTCCTCAATGTCATCACTTGTCTGTCCAAAATTTCTACCGAAACCTCTTTATAAGTCAAGTTGTCTTCAATAAAACCCACAACATCCAATGGCACAATAGCATTTGGGTCACCCACACACTTCCTCAACATAGTTATATGAAAGATCGAATGAACCATATCCATTTCATTAGGCAATTCTAACTCATAGCCCACCTTACCAATACACCTCAACACCCTATAAGGACCCATATATTTTGGATTGAATTTACCCCTTTTACCAAAACAAATTGGGTGATACCTTCAAATAGAGCCAATCATCAACCTTAAAATTCAAGATCTCTCCTTCTCACATCGGCATTGGACCTTTAACAACCTTGGGCTATTTTTAACCTCTCTCTTATCATCCTTACCTTCAGTAAGGCTTCCATGAACAAATCCGGACCCAACAAAGCCATCTCTCCCACTTCAAACCACCCAACTGGTGATCTACAACGTCTACCATAAAGGGACTCAAAAGGAGCCATACCAATGCTTTCATAATAGCTATTATTATAAGCAAACTAAATTAGTGAAAGATGATCATCCCAACTATCCTTAAACTCCAAAACACAAGCTGTAAGCATATCCTCAAAAGTTTGGATAGTTCTTTCGGCTTGGCCATCCGTTTGAGGGTGGGGGGCCATACTAAGCTTGACCTTGGTACCAAGACCTTTTTGGAAGGACCTCCAAAAGTGATAAGTGAATTGAGCACCATGATCCGTTATGATAGACAAAGGCACCCTATGCAATCTAACTGAATGTACATTCTAGCATAATCTTCGACACCATATGTAGTCTTAACTAGTAGGAAATGAGCCGACTTTGTCATTTTATCAACCATAACCCAAATAAAATCAAATCCCTTTCTAGTCTTAGGCAACCTAACCACAAAATCCATGTTGATTTCGTCCCACTTCCAACTAGGGATCTCTATATCTTGGGCTAGTCCACCCAACCTTTGATGTTCAACTTTAACTTATTGGCAATTCTGGCAACCGGATACAAACCTTGCAATGTCATTCTTCATACCTTCTCACCAATACACCTCTCTCAAATCTCTATATATCTTTGTAGAACTGGGGTGAATAGAGTAGGAAGCATTATAATACTCATCAAGAATCTTCTCTCTCAAGCCATCAACACTAGGTACACACAACCTACCTTGGTACCTAAGGGCACCATCTCCCCCTTAGGAGAACCTCCACCTTACCATCTCTCACCAAGGCCTTTAACTCTAACAAGGCGGGGTCAAGATATTGCATTGCCTTCATCTCCTCAACCAATGAAGATTTAGAACCATCCAGTACCACTACACCTCCATTGTCAACCTCTTCCAACCTAACTCCCAATCTAGCCAATCGATGGACCTCTCTAACCACCTCTTTGCCATCATCAACAACATGCACTAGGCTACCCATAAACACCCTACTCAAAGCATCGGCCATAACATTAGCCTTACCGGGATGATAATGCACACTCATATCATAATCCTTAAGGAGCTCTAACCACCTTCTTTGTCTCAAGTTAAGATCCTTTTGAGTAAACACATATTGGAGACTCTTATGATCGGTAAACACATCAACATGCACCCAATACAAATAATGACGCCATATTTCAAAGCAAATACCACGACGGCCAATTCAAGATCATGGGTAGGATAATTGTTCTCATGTATCTTAAGTAGTCTAGAAGCATAGGCTATCACCTTACCATTTTGCATCAAAACACAACCCAAACAAATTCTTGAGGCATCATAAAACACAACAAACCCTTCCAACCCTTTCGATAGATACAAGATAGGAGCAGACATAAGCTTATCTTTCAAACTTGGGAAACTCCTTTCACACTCATCGGTCCACACAAATTTAGCCTTCTTTTGGGTTAACTTAGTCATAAGTGAAACAATAGAAGAGAACCCACTCACAAACCTCTAGTAATAACCCGCTAAGCCCAAGAAGTTTCTAATATCCAATGGGATCAAAGGTCTAGGCCAATTTCTAATCACCTCCATTTTCTTAGGAATCACCTTGGTACTATCACCTGACACCATATGCCCTAGGAAGGAAAACTATTGCAACCAAAACTCATATTTCTCATACTTAGCATACAACTTCTCTTCCCTTAATTTTTGTAGCACCACCCTCAAGTGACTCACATGCTCCTCCTCACTATGGGAATAGATCAAATTATCATTAATGAAGACCACCACAAACAAATCAAGGTAGGGTGTAAAGACCCTATTTATAAGATCCATGAAGATAGTCAGTGCATTGGTCAACCCAAAAGACATAACCACAAACTCATAACGCCCATACCTAGTCTGGAAGGCCATCTTGGGAATTTTACACTCCCTCACTTTCACTTGGTGATACTCGAACCAAAAAATCAATCTTAGAGAAGTGACTAGCCCCTTGAAGTTGGTCAAAAAGATCATCAATCCTTGGCAGAGGGTACTTATTCTTTATGATGACCCTATTAAGTTACCGGTAATCAATACACATTCTAAGGGAACCATCTTTCTTCCATACAAATAACACTGGTGCACCCTAAGGTGATTGGCTAGGCCTAATAAAATCCTTCTCCAATAAATCCCTCAATTGCTCCTTCAACTCTTTTAATCTGTTGGGCCACATGGTAAGGGGGAATAGAGATGGGTTGAGTATCAGGAAGGAGGTCTATACCAAAGTCTATTTCCCTTTCGAAAGGAACATTAGGAAGCTCATTTGGAAAGACATCGAAAAACTCATTAACCACCAGAACCAACTCTATAAAAAGGACTTTGGACTCAACATCCCTAACCCTCACAATATGATAGAGACACTCCTTAGAAATTAACCTTTGAGCTTTAATGCGAGAAATGAATCTACCCTTGACCACCACATCATGACTATCTCACTCGAGGATGGGTTCATTAGGAAATTGGAATTTGACCCTACGGGTTCTACAATCAATAGAAGCATAATATGCAAGCAACCAATCCATCCCAAGAATAATATCAAAATCCACTAACTCAACAAAATCACAAGGCAATATTTTATGTAAAATGCAAATGGGACAATTTCTGTAGACTGTCCTAGCAATAATAGATGCACCAAGGGGAGTAGAACCTCATATGGCTCACACAATAATTTGGGTTCAGCATGAATCTTTTTGGCAACAAAAGGGGTAACAAAAGAAAGAGTGGCACCCAGGTCTATTAATGCTTACACATCAAAATCAAAGACTTTTAACATACCAGTGACGACATCGAACACCTTATCAACCCTTAGCTCCCTTGAAGAGCATAGAACCGATTGTGCCTTAGGCCACCTCTTTCCCTAGGAACTGCATTTGCACCTTATGGACGAATATCTTTACCCTTGTTATGGTTACGAGGGAAATCCATCACTTTATGCCCCACTTCCCCACAACCATAACAAGCATTAGTATCTTTCAAGCATGGGCCACTATAACCCTTACCACATTTTGGACCCATAGCATTAGGTGGCACACCACCATAACCTTGAGCCCTTAGGTTGTCATTGGCAAACCTCTTATTAGAAGAATGAGAAGCCCCTTGGCCTTGATGAAATCGGTCACCCTTGAGACTTTGGAACATACCATAAAAATGGGCCCTCTTGGCCTCACCATTCCTCCTTTTTCTAAGCTTCTCCCTCTCTATTTGTTCGGTATATGTCATTAGGCGAGACAAATCCATGTCACTTATCAACAAAGTGGCACAACACTCCTCATTAACAAAATCAGATACCTCCATCACAAATTTGTTCATTCTAGACCTCGGGTCGGCAACCACTTGTAGAGCATATTTAGAGAGTTGGTTGAACTTGAGGGCATACTCCCTCACACTCATAGATCCTTGAATTAAATTCATGAACTCCATCATTTTGGTCTCACTAAGCTCAAGAGGGAAAAATCGGTAGGAAAATGCTGCCTTAAACTCTTCCCAAAGGATGACATTGTTGTTCCCCTTCTCCACTTTCCATTGGACATACCATATTTGAACCACCCCCTTGATTTGGTATGCATCTAACTCTGCCTTCTCCTCCGATCTAACCCCATAATAGATAATATTTTGTACACCTCATCAATAAAATCTTTAGGTTTCTCATCCACATTAGATCCATAGAACTCTGGTGGGTTTATTCTAGTAAAGTCTCTCTCCCTTGAAGCCGATGTAGAAGCATGAGGGGCTTGGGCCTCTTGGTTGATTTTATTAGTCATGCCATGGGCTAGCATGGTGATAGCATCCCGGAATTCCTCATGAGCCAATCCCCCATCTTGAGGAGTGGGTGGAACCGAGTGTTCATCGGGTGCGCGGGCTCTTCTTCAACTTGTATTAGGCATAATCTAAAATGGCAAAGAATATTCATTAGAGAGGAAACCTTAACTAACCTCTATAGCACGACATAGATCATGAAAAAGGGAAACATTTCCTAAAATGCCTTGTAGCCTCTTGCTCATAGTTGGTGTGTACTTTATAACCATGAATAAGACTCTAATCAATGCGGTGTGTTGGATTTTTGAGGACCATTAACAACCTAGTGCTTTGATACTATCTTTATCACGACCCAAACCTGGGGTCTAAACGTGGCACGGCGAATGGGGAACCCGAAGGGACCCCAAATAAGCCTGTTAACATATCACTACACATCCTTGGTCGCGAAAGCATTTGAAAAACAACAAAGAGCATAAGATAATGATAAGGTACTAAGGTAAAAAGTCTTTCATAGCAAAATATCCAAGAGTTAAGAGAAAACATAGTTCAAAGAATAATTACATTACTTGTCCAACAACACCTCTATATTTAGACTTGAGCGGGGGCCAAGACAACTTTTTGGGCTCACCCTCATAGTCAAAAGCATACAAATAAAGAAAGGGAGTCTTTGCATAACAAAGGATCAAAAGATATCATCCTCGAAGTTGAGGACTCATCAAACTTACTTTGAAGATAGTACTAGCCACGTGGAGGAGGAAGATGATCAAGTGGAGCTGCGGCTCCTACATGGTAACATCATATAGGCATAGAGTTAGGGATGGCAATGGGGTGGGTGCGAGGCGGGTTGAGCTCAACCCACAAATTTTTTAAACCGCCCTGCCCCACCCCGCATAATGGATTTTTTCATTTTTCACCAACCCCGCCCCGCCCCCTCCCCCTGCTAAACTTTTGAACATTTTATCGCTATACTGTTTATATACTTGTCTCTCAATAATATTTTTCTGTACTGTTGTATGCTGGATAGTGTTCTATAAACCATTGAAATGGCGAGCAACAGAGTTAAAATACAATCAAACTATTAAATAATTAAAATACCATTAAACCATTAAAATGCGTTTAAACCATTAAAATACAATTAAACACTTTTCCTCATGCAGCCAGACAATGTAAGACCTTCCTTTCTTCAGAAGAAAATAAAGTGCATCTGCATATTAAACCTATTAACTTAAGTCTTTAAAAAAGGAGAAAAATATAACTGCAAAGTGCCTGCTATATTGGGAAGCATCACTTAGATACAAGATCGTTGTTCCTTAAACACAAATGCAAATACTACTTCAAAAACATAGGAAAAATTTCTAGTCAATAATTCATTTCATATAAATCCAACCAGCTCAAATCCAAGTAGATCAATGCTTAGTTATCTAATTCCTTAGCATTACTAGATGCAGAACAGAATTGTAGAATTGCAGTAAATTCTAGATCCTTGCTTCACAGTGTCAGGTTTTCAAGAATTGCAACAGAAATTCCAAGTTCTGAACATAAATGTTTACAAGGCAACAACTAGTAAGACAATCAACTTCAAGAAAAATTCGAGAGCATCAACACCACACAGATCTACATAAAATAGATCTTCAAGCCTGGAGCATCCTGCAAAAATTAATAGCAAAGTTAATAGTACTATAAGGTGTATCTTTACTCAAAAATTCATATTTAGCATAAGACGTTCACTACAATTGCCTTAGTTAAAGAGCAAGAAAAGTGTACAAACCAAATACTTTGGAAGCTCTCTTGACTACAAGTCATTGTTATCATGAACAGAAGCAAAAGTTTCCAAATATGAATTCGGCTCTTCTTCTTCATCAAGTAAGGTCGGACATGAAACTCTATCAATGCTTGATTTCAAACCTAAGAAGAAAAGTATGTCATTAAAGTAATAAGAACTGAAAAACTGTTAAATAACAAGTTATTGAAAAGTTATTTACCATATATTTCATTCCATAACCAAGTACGAGCACACACGAAAGCTTCCAAAGTAGTAGGATGGAGTCTACTACAATGCGGACTAATCAACCTTCCACTAGTGCTAAATGCTGACTCAAAAGCAATAGTAGATACTGGAATAGCTAAGAAGTCACGAGCCATCTTTTGTAAAGTAGGAAATTTCAATCCATATGTCTTCCACAAACTTAAATTGTCAAATGATAGAGTTCGAGGCAACAAACGTTCTTCTAAATACATATTCAACTCTGATCGTTTCTTTGTATTTGCACTAATCGAAGCAATAAATCTATCCAAGCTTGATAGTCTATCACTCTCCAAATGACCAATTATTTCATTTGAACTAGATACTTCAACTAACTCATGTGAAGCAAATATTCTGCTCTTGTACTCTTGAAATAGATCATGACAATGTGTTCTAACTTTTTGGATTTTCTTTGAAGCTTCTTCACCATCAAATTAGTGGAAGATAGAACTCCACTAACTTCATTTTGTATCTTGGATCAAAAATAGCAGCTACTCCCATGAATATATGCATATCATCCCAATATTTCTTAAACTTTACCAACATTGTCATTGTCATATTGCTAATCAAAGGATTAAAACTCTTAACCCATGCTTCTAATATGTGCTTAAGTTCACAAACCTTAGAAAAGTATTGACTTGAAGTTGGATATTAAATTCCTGAAAATTCTTCAATAATATGATTAAAAAAAGCTTCAACTTATCACAAACATCCTCTGCTTCACTCCACTGGTCCTCAATTGGAAAACAATGATAATTGGCATCAGTCAGACTCAACTTTTTGAAATACATCTTTGTATTCTATCGCTATTCTCAACATTAGAAATGCTGAGTTCCAACGAGTTGGACAATCATACTCTAACTTCTTGGTACAAGAAACATGTAACAATATTGGAAATTCTTCAAATCTTTC
>DF359718.1:35206-64465 GCA_000787875.1 Solanum virginianum
TGGTGAAGATTGGAGATAGAGACTCGAAGCTTGAAAAAGAACCTTAAAGGAGAACCTTAGCTTGGGATAAGGGTTTGGGAGTTGAGTTTGGAGAGTGAAAATGTGACTAAGTGTTTGAGTTAGTATTGGAAAGTGTTTAGGGTGATATAAGGGTGAAATATGACTAAGTATGGGTAAAAACACGTATGGGAGCTTTTAGCCCCAAGACTTAAAGTCTTGGACCGAAGCTGAAAAATAGAGTTCAAAACTACACAGGGGTGCATCGCAAGGGGGACGCGAAAACACCTCTAGAATTTCATTTTTGAAATTTTGTAATTGCTAAATCTTTGCTCTTAAATCAAGGTTAGACCCCTTTTTCCCCTAATTTGGACCCCCTGAACAAGAATCCGAAGTCAGATTTTTGAAATCACAAATGGATTTGGAAATATAAGGAAATTAAAATTTTGGAAATTTTGAGGCACATTTTTGGGCACTTTTTGGGGTCATTACACATATCTCATCATCTAATCTCAAATAATAATATATTGAAAGGCTAGAAAAAAGAAACTAGCTCACAAGTCTCAATATTAATATCCAACTCTAGTCTATGAAGCCTCTATCATTATTAGGTGGTGTTAATGACAGACTCATGGCTACCTCAACCAAAATAAAGATTAAGAAATATCTACTCTAAAGCAAGATGAGAATGGGTGATGAACCCTTCAAAGTAGGGGAGGCTCACCAAGCTGATGAACGTCTCTAGATCCTTAATGGTGCACCTGCTGATGACCTTTATCCTATGTATCAACATCATAAAATGATGCATTCTATAAGGGGACGTCCGTACGTCGAATGTACTGGTACGCAAAATAGCTGAATGAAACCAAAACAGGTAGAATAATATAGACATAATAATCAATATTAAAGATAGTAACAATCAACATGTCAAATGTCTATCTAAATCATGAATAAAGAGTAGACAAGTGACCCCTTAACCAAATCAACTCATCAATCAAATCAGACTCATCTCAGAAGGACTCATCTCGACTCATGTCTTCTCAACTCAGATTATTCAATTTGGGAACTTTCTCGGAGTTTCTCTTATCAGACAACAATCACTTATGACATAGTAATTATATAACAATCATGCTGATGTTGCCACAGTCATTATGTACTTGCCAGGTAGAGAATGAATCAAAACTACATGGACAAGTCCAAATAGGGACAGCAGATCATAAGTCCTCTATTAATTTTAGGGACTTCTAATCAGAGGGGACCTCATCATAAGATAAAGTGATGGCCATGATTCTCACCTATGTTTGGCTACGTAGTTTGACGAGTACGAGTTAGACTAAATTTTACTCTTTTGATGATTGATACTCCTCCCATAACTCAAGGCTCATAAAATAATCCATCTAATTAAACTATCTCAATCAGCCTTGTGAAGGCACAATCTCTCAATCAGTCTCATAGAAACTTTGATCATCTCATTAGTCAACATCTCAATCAATAGCTTAAGGATTGGAACATTTATTAGGGAACAATCGAATGGACACATCTTTAGGGTTCATTTATGGAGACTCAAAGGACTATTAAGTTCTATCAACTCATCAATATTCTCACATCACAGTTACAATCTCTATCAACATTCTCAATCAAGGCTATAGACTCGATCCCTATCTTTATTCATGCAATCTTTAAGAAAATAATAAGTAGGATTTATGCAATAATTCATGCAAAACATTCAATTCCAGAAAATAAGTTTATGATGATCATCAACATACGAAAATACATGTCATAAATATGATTTCTCAAGAAAATATTCAAGAATCATGCATGTAGACTCAAGAACCTTCAACTCTCATCTAATACCATCTATGGGACACATGGGATAACAATCCTATGCTTTTAGTTTAGCCTTACATACCTAGATGAAGATTGTACTAATCTTCTTCAAGAGTTGGACTCAAATTTTCAATCCCCTAAGCTTGCTTGTCTCTTCTCTCAAGGTTTTCTTGTGTAAGAACTTAAGAAAAAATAGGTTTTAGAAACCCTTAATCGATATAAAATGACTTCAAAAATATGTTTTAGACTTAGGATAGGGTGGTGAATGACCAAAAGGCCCTTCCTGAAGTAAAGAAAAAATTGTAAAAATTTGTACACTGGTCTGCGACGCACCAGGGGTGCAGACTAGTGTATTTCACGAAAGTTTTTTTGAAATTTCAATTCCCATCGAAAATTAACAAAAAAAGTTAAGTGTGTCTCCGTGCCCCCTCTGCGTCGCTCCAGGGGCACGGATCGACATTGTTTCGGGTGAAATTAGTGAAAAAAATTTTGGACCAGGTTGCTCTTAAATCGGGTCGAGACCATTCTCCCACTCTATTTTTCTTGTTGATTACAAATCTGGTCTCAAATTTCTCATCAGGGATTTGGAAGATGCTTGTGCACACGATTATATTCTAGGAATATTTTAATAATTTTACGAGGTGTTACATCATCTCCCCCTTGGAATCATTCATCCTAGAATGATGAGTAAGGGTGGTATCAAGGCACGAATGGACTCAAAGCCCATCTCAACATTCACATCTATCAATTGGCCTTTCGACTCCTTATTTTTATTCAATCTCTCTTTAGACTCAAGAATAGACAATCATCAAGAAAAGACAATCAACTTAGTTAAGGGCAAGGAAGTTTACCATCAACATTCTCATCATTTGGCAAGAATAGGTGAGGATCTTTCACTTTTATCTCTTCCTCAGCTTTCCATGTGGCCTCCTCAATGAATTGATTCCTCCATATGACTTTGACTGAGGCAATCTCTTTGATTCCCAATCTGCGAATTTGACGATCAAGGATTTGAATCGGAATATCTTCGTAGGTCAAAATATCCTTCACTCCAATGCTCTCGACAGGGATTACCAAGTTAGGATCTCCCAAATATTTTTTCAACATTGACATGTGAACACCGGATGGATACCATCTAACTTGAAAGGTAAGTCTAATTCGTAGGCGACCTTCCCAATCCTCTTCACAATTTGATAGGGTCCAATGTAATGTGGACTCAATTTAACCCTCTTCCCAAATCTCATGACACCCTTCATAGGTGACACTTTCAAATACACCCAGTCATTCACTTCGAACACCAAATCTCTCCTCCTCATATCGGTGTAGGACTTCTTTCAACTTTGTGCAGTCTTCAATCTCTCTCTACTGATCTTAACCCTCTCCATTTCTTGATGGAAAAGGTCAGGCCCAATCAACTCCGCTTCTCCAACCTCGAACCACTCAATTGGTGATCTATATCTCCTCCCATATAAAGCTTCATAGGGAGCCATATAAATGCTTGTAATATAACTATTGTTATATGCAAACTCAATCAATGATGGTTGCTCATCCCAATTTCCCTTGAAATCAAGGACGCAGGCTCTCAAAATATCCTCTAACGTCTGAATTATATACTCTACCTAGCCATCTATTTGTGGATGGAAGGTTGTGCTCAAATTCACCTTCCTACCTAGTCCTTTCTGAAATGATCTCCAAAATTATGAGATAAATTGAGCACCTCTGTCTGAGTTGATGGACAAGGGAACCCAATGCAACCACATAATCTCTTGAATGTACATCTTGGCGTACTCCTCCGTAGTGTTAGTTGTCTTAACAGCTAGGAAGTGAGCCAATTTAGTCATCCTATCTATAATCACCTATATCGATTCATGTTGCTTTCGAGACTTCGATAGACCAGTAATGAAGTCCATATTGATCATCTCCCACTTTCATTATGGAATCTCAAAGTTTGAGCTAATCCACATGGCCTTTGGTGCTCAATTTCACTGGCTGACTGTTTGGACACTTAGAAATAAATTTAGCAATATACCGCATTATTCCACTCCACCTATAGACTTCTTTCAAGTCATGGTACATTTTGTATAGCCAGGATGAATGGAGTATCTAGTTTTATAGGCTTCAGCCATGATTCTATCTCGTGCACCATCAACATCTAGGACACACAATCTACTCTGGTACCTCAACATCCCATCTCCCCCTTTGCAGAACACCATCACTTTCTATTCATGGACAACCTCCTTCAATTGGAGGAGGATAGGATCTTGGTCTTGCTTTT
The DNA here is from genome assembly GCA_000787875.1 of Solanum virginianum. Lineage (NCBI taxonomy): Eukaryota > Viridiplantae > Streptophyta > Magnoliopsida > Solanales > Solanaceae > Solanum > Solanum virginianum. The sequence goes on from DF359718.1 coordinate 39,306, forward strand.
TATTTCACCTCTGCTACCAAAGATAAAGTAGACCCATTCTGGACATTAACTCCTCCCTCATCATTCTCTTTAAGTTGGACTCCTAATTAGGCTAATCAAGGCACTTCCTTAGCTAGGTCCTTCTTCCTTTCTCCACATGGGTTGCGCTACCCATTGACAACCTGCTAAGAGTGTCAACAACGATGTTAGCTTTACCTAGATGGTAGAGAATGCTCATGTTATAATCTTTTAGCAACTCCAACCATCTTCTCTCTCACAGGTTAAGCTCTTTCTGACTGAAGACATATTGCAATCTCTTGTGGTCAGTGAAAAAATCCACACACACTATATATAAGTAATGGTGCCAAATTTTAAGTGCAAACACTACCATTGCAAACTCAAGATCATCGGTGCAATAGTTCCTCTCATGGATCTTAAGTTATCTGGAAGCATAGGCTATCACCTTCCTTCTCTGCATCAGCACACATCCCAATCCAACTTTTGAAGCATCACAATAATTACAAAATCTTTAATCCCCTCGGGCAAGGTTAGAACTGGTGTAGTAGTCAGTCTAGTATTTAACTCTTGGAAATTTTTCTCGCATTCATCGACCACTGAAACTTGACCTTTTTCTGAGTCAACTTTGTCAACGGTGCGGATTAGGAAGAAAATCCCTCAACAAATCGGTAGTAGTAGATTGTAAACCCTAAGAAACTTCTTATGTCAGTTAAAGAGGCCGATCTGGGCCAGTTCTTAACTACCTCAATCTTCTGAGCATCCACTAGAATGCCATCCCCAAAGATGATATGGCCTAAGAAAGCCACAGACTTAAGTAACAATTCACATTCTGAGAATTTTGCATACAACTTGTGGTCAGTAAGAGTTTGAAGGACAATTCTGAAGTGATTTGTATATTCCTCTTCGTCTCTTGAATACTCCAAAATATCATCAATAAACACAATCATAAACATATCTAGGACACACAATCTACTCTGGTACCTCAACACCCCTTCTCCCCCTTTAGAGAAGACCATCACTTTCTATTTATGGACAACCTCCTTCAATTGGAGGAGGACAGGATCTTAGTCTTGCTTTTTATTTCACCTCTGCTACCAAAGATAAAGCAGACCCATTCTGGACATTAACTCCTCCCTCATCATTCTCTTTAAGTTGGACTCCTAATTGGGATAATCGAGGCACTTCCTTAGCTAGATCCTTCTTCCTTTCTCCACATGGGTTGTGCTACCCATTGACAACCTGCTAAGAGTGTCAACAATGATGTTAGCTTTACCTAGATGGTAGAGAATGCTTATGTCATAATCTTTGAGCAACTCCAACTATCTTCTCGCAGGTTGAGCTCTTTTGGACTGAAGACATATTGCAAGCTCTTGTGGTCAGTGAAAAAATCTACAATGCACTACATATAAGTAATGGCGCCAAATTTTGAGTGCAAACACCACCACTGCAAACTCAAGATCATCGGTGCAATAGTTCCTCGTATGGATCTTAAGTTGTTTGGAAACATAGGCTACCACCTTCCCTCTCTGCTTCAGCAAACATCCCAATCCAACTTTTGAAGCATCATAATAATTACAAAATCTTACGTCCCCTCGGGTAAGGTTAGAACTGGTGCAGTAGTTAGTCTAGTACTTAAATCTTGGAAATTTTTCTCGCATTCATCGGACCACTGAAACTTGACCTTTTTCTAAGTCAACTTTGTCAATGGTGTGGATAAGGAAGAAAATCCCTCAACAAATTAGCAGTAGTAGATTGTCAACCCTAAGAAACTTCTTACGTCAGTTGGAGAGGCCGGTCTGGGCCAGTTCTTAACTACCTCAATCTTCTGAGCATCCACTCAAATGCCATCCCCAGAGATGATATGGCCAAAGAAAGCCACAGAATTAAGCCAAAATTCACATTTTGAGAATTCTGCATACAACTCGTGGTCCATAAGAGTTTGAAGGACAATTCTGAAGTGATTTGCATGCTCCTCTTCATCTCTTGAATACACCAAAATATCATCAATAAATACAATCACAAACATATCAAGATATGGTCTAAACACTGTACTCACCAAATCCATGAAGGCTGAGGGGGAATTCATCATCCCAAAGGACATGACCAAGAACTCAAAATGTCCATATCTAGTCCTAAATGTTATTTTTGGAATGTCACATTCCCTCACTTCCAACTGATAGTAACCAGATCGAAGGTCTATCTTTGTGAAACAAGAGGCACCCTTAAGTTGGTCAAAACAAGTCATCTATCCTTGGGAGAGGATATTTGTTCTTTATGATAACCTTGTTTAGTTGCCTATAGTCAATACACATTCTGAGAGACCTATCTTTCTTTCGTACGAATAGGACAGGGGCACCACATGGAGAAACACTCGGCCTTATAAAGCCCTTCTTTAACAAATCTTTCAACTGTTCTTTCAATTCCTTCAGTTTAGTGGGGGCCATCCTAAAGGGTGGAATTGAGATAGGCTAGGTATCAGGAAGAACATCAATCCCAAAGTCAATCTCCCTAACAGGAGGGACTCTGGGCAGATCCTCAGGGAACACTCTGGAAACCCATTCTCGATTGGAATTGACTCAAGAGTTGGAGATTCAACATCATCAGATTTAATTCTCACAAGGTGGTTGATACACCCCTTAGAAATCATATTTTTTGCCCTAAGATATGAGATAAACTTTCCTTTAGGTGCTACGAAATCACCCTTCCACTCTAGAACCGGTTCATTTGGAAATTAGAACTTAACTGTTCAGGCTCTACAATCAACGGAGGCATAACAGGCATGAAGCCAATTGATGCCAAGTATCAAATCAAAATCAGTTATATCTAACTCAATTAGATCAATGCTAGTATCCCTATAATAGATGGACACTACACAAGCTCTATAGACTCTCTCAACTCGAATAGACTATCAAAAGGTTCAAGGAGACTCTTGGGGGTTCTATCAAATCTACAAGCCACATAAGGAGTTACAAAAGATAATGTGGCACTGGGATCCATCAACACATAATAATCAATAGAAAAGACTCGAATCATACCTGTCATAACATCAGGGGAGTTTTACTGATCATGTCGACTACCTATGGCATACAAATAGTTTGTAACTCTGCTTGCGCCTATCATAGTACCCCTCTGGTTTCCCTTGGTTGGCGAGGCTAGTGCAGAAGACAGAGCCCGGTCGACCCACCTTAGACAATCCCTCTGATAGTGACCTACTTGGCTACCTTTGTAACATACATCATTCCCCTCACGACATCTCCCTAAGTGAAATTTACCACACTTGCCACATGCTAGCTTACCCAATGAACCTTGAGCCACACTTTCCTAGAACTTGAGATCCTCGGGCTCCAACATTCTGGGACTGCTAATCATTTCTGACTCTAGGTGCAGGTGCACTAGCAGATGATGGTGCTGGAAGTCGATTACCATTGCCTTTCTTTCCAACCTCATGGCTGGATGTTTTTGCTTTCTTATTTCTGAATTCCCCCTTACCCTGATGCCACTTTTCATCAGCCTGTTTCAGAAAGGTCATCAATCTCCCTATATCCATGTCATTCACGAGCATAGCACCCCTCTCATCTCTCTTAGGCCCTCTATTTAACCAATCAATGTATATCCCCATCCTCCCCCTTATATCAGCAACTATATTCGAAGCACAATAAGATAATAGTGTGAACTTTAGCTTATACCTTTGCACAATCATAGAGCCCACCCTGTTTCAAGTTCAAGAACTCTCTCACCTTCACCTATCATCTTTCCCTTGGGAAGAAACGCCCCAAGAAAGCTTCCTTGAACACAGCCCAAGTCATCACGGGGGCATTCTCCCCTCTACCTTTCTTCCCCTAATCATACCAAAGCCTAGCCACACCGTTCAATTGATAAGCAACCAGTTCCACTTCGTTAGCATCAGCGACATGCATCACTTGGGACACTTCTTGGAGCTCCTCCACATGGTTCTCAAGATCCTTAGTGGATGCAGACCTTGTGAACTCAGGTGGATTCATCCTTAAGAATTCTCAGACTCCAGAAGTGTCATAGGCATCCTATTTGGCTGCTCCTTGTCTCACAGCAGGTGTTGTGATAGCTTGGGCTAGAGTTTTGATAGCCTGATGAAGCTTAGCATTAGAGAGCTCATCTTACGGGGGCTGCGCAACAGGGACAGCTTGTGCCACGAGGACCTCATATTCTTAAGGCTCAGGAGGGTTAACATTATGTCTGGTAGGACGTCCTCTACCTCTAACAGCTCATCAGGGATGCACGATCACAATTCTACAACACACAAAGTACGAATTGAATTAGAATAGAACTTTCATAGAGTATAACTCTCTAGCACAATTTAGAACATGAATGAAGGGGTAACACTTCCTAATGTCCTATAGCCTCCTGCTTATGAAATGTGGTGCACAACACACCCATAAACAAGACTCTACTAGACATGGCTTCATAGACTCCCTAGGACACTTGAACGCGTGCTCTGATATCAAGTTTATCATACCCTGGGAGGGGACCCAAGATGTGGCTAACACTCAGAGATAATTTCTAGTCCCCAAGCGAACCACCTGGTCTCATCACATTCATTCATATATACATTTTTCAAATCAGTGGAAGATATATGGAAATAATGGGCACATCTCATCGTCTAATCTCAATTAATAATATAATAAAAGGCTAGTATAAAAAAACTAGCTCACAAGTCTCAATATCAATATCCAACTCTAGTCTATGAAGCCTCTATCACTATTAGGTGGTGCCAATGATAGAGCCATAGCTACCTCAATCAAAATAAAGATTAAGCAAAATCTACTCTAAAGTAAGATGAGAATGGGTTATGAACCCTCCGAAGTAGGGGAGGCTCACCAAGCTGTTGAGCATCTCAAGATCCTCAATGGTGCATCTGATGATAACCTTTATCTAATGTATCTACATCATAAAATGATGCAGTTCAAAAGGGAAGCTAGTACATCAAATGTACTAGTATGTAAAATATCTGAATGAAATCGAAACAAGTAAAATAATATAGAAATAATAATCAACATCAAAGATAGTAACAATCAATATATCAAATGTCTATCTAAAGCATGAATAAAGAGTAGACAAGTGGTCCCTCAACAAAATCAACTCATCAATCAAATCAAACTCATCTCAGCAGGACTTATCTCAACTCATCTCATCTTAACTTAGTTTACTCAATTTGGGAACTTTCTCAGAGTTTCTCTTATCCGACAACAATCACTTATGAGCTAGTAATTGTACAATAATCATGCTGATGTTGCCACATCCATTCTTTACTTTCCAGATAAAGAACGAATCGAAACCACATGGACAAGTCCAAATGGAGAAAATAGATCATAAGTCCTCTATTGATTTCAGGGACTTCTAATTAGAGAGGACCTCATCATAAGATGATGTGATGGACCTGATTCTTACCTACGCTTAGCTATATAGTTTGATGAGTACGAGTTGGACTAACTCTTACTCTTTCGGTGCTCGATACTCCTCCCATGACTCAAGGCTCATAAAAAATTCATCTAATCAAACTATCTCAATCAGCCTCATGGAAGCACAATCTCTCAATCAGTCTCATGGAAATTCTAATCATCTCATCAGTCAATATCTCAATCAATAGCTCAAAGATTAGAATAATTATTAGGGAACAATCGAATAGACAAATCATTAGGGTTCATTTATAGAGACTCAAAGGACTATTAAGTTCTATCAACTCATCATCATTCTCACATCACAGTCACAATCTCTATCAACATTCTCAATCAAGGCTTTAGACTCGATTCCTATCTTTATTCATGCAATCTTTAATAAAATAATAAGTAGTATTTATGCAATAATTTATGCAAAATATTCAAATTCCAGAAAACAAGTTTATAATGATCATCAACATACAAAAATACATATCGTAAATATGATTTCTCAAGAAAATAATCAAGAATCATGCATCTAGACTCAAGAACCTTCAACTCTCATCTAAGACCATCTATGGTACACATGGGTGAACAATCGCATATTTTTAGTTTAGCGTTACATACCTGGATGAAGATTGTACTAATCTTCTTCAAAAGTTGGAATCAAATTTTCAATCCCCCAAGCTTTCTTGTCTCTTCTCTCAAGGTTTTTTTGCTTAATAACTTCAGAAAAAATGAGTTTTAGAAAACCTTAATCGATGTAAAACGACTTTAAAAAACATTTTAAAACTTAGGATAGGGTGGGGAATGACCAAAAGGCCCTTCCCAAAGTAAAGAAAATTTTTTAAAATTTTGTACACTAGTCCGCAACGCGCTAAGTGCGCGGACTAGTGTATTTCGCAAATTTGTTTTGAAATTTCAATTCCCATCAAAAATTAACAAAAAAAGTTAAGTGTATCTCCGTACCTCCCCCGCGTAGCACCAGGGGCGTGAATCGACACTGTTTTGGGTGAAATTAGTGAAAATTATTTTTGACCCGGTTGCTCTTAAATTGGGTCGAGACCATTCTCCCATAAAATTTTCTGCATTGATCACAAATTTAATCTCGAATTTCTCATCGGAGATTTGAAAGATGCATTATGCGTACGATTACATTCTAGGAGTATTTCGATAATTTTATGGGTTTTTACATAGGAAGAGGGAACCTTAATTTAAATCTAAAGCACGACACAGATTATGAAGATGTGAACCATTTCCTAAAATGTCGTATAGCCTCTTATTCATACACTACAACAAATGTGATATACAACTATGAATTTATTAGCTACGACATGAAATTCGTCACTTGTTACTCACTTTTAATGACAAAAGCTACATTTCGTGCTTAAATTCATGAGGTACATGAATTTAGTGGTGAAATATAAAAATTTGAGTCAAAGTTTTGTCCTCTAAAATTTTCCACCAAAAAATCAATTGGCGTCATTTATTGAGTACTATTAGCTACGAATTTAGAGTTATCAGTGATACTTTATTTCATCACTAATAATATATCTAATTTGTGATAAATTATTTTTCATCTTAAAATTAATAATTTTTTGGACACAAAAAAATTTCGTCACAAAAAATATGTCGTTGCAATAGAAACAAATTCGTATTTGTAGTTGATTTTCATTTCTCTATTCTTAGTCAAATTTTCAATTTTAGAATAAATGAATATAAAGTTTTAAGACTCCTTTATCTGTTGTCAAATTAGAGCAATATGGAATATTAAGGGATGTAAGCAGATGATGGTTAAACATGTAGAAAATAGTAGAAGGAAAAATATGCTAGGTGATCATTTGTGATTATACTATTGATATCTAAGTTCTATAACCGAAGTAACTTCTTATAAGATCTTTTTCTTCCAGCAATTGCATCATGTAATAGTTAATGCAAATCTTGGAATTGCAAAATCAAAATATTGAGATAATGAAAACTCGTGCAACAAGTATATCCTCATGTATTCAAGCATAAGAAAATTTAAATGAATGAGGAGCTTTTCTGCGTGAGACATACGAAAGTGGCATTGCATCAAAACTGACCTACTATCATACTCCATCTGTTAGCCTTTTTGAGTTTCACGTTGTTGGAGACTAATGCGTGCAATTTCACCTTCACATATGCAAAACTCCTCTCTCCTTTTGCCAAACAATTACCAAGAATCAAAGGTACACTCCTCTTTTCTCAAATGTGTCCTCCTTTGCTTTGCTTCTTTTTCCTCTTTGATTTATCTTTTGTGAATTTAATTATTTTATTTCCTCAAATGTGTCATTGGAATCTTTATTTGAAGGTGTTTCCTGAATTTTCTCTTCAATATTTATAGGTTACTATATCTCAAGGTTTAAGCTTTCATGGGAACTAATTTCATTTTTGAAACTAAAATGTCGAACTATTATTTGATTGATCTTTGATAGTAGCTGTTGTTATTGAGTAATAAATATAGATATTTGAGTTTAAAGTTAAGTCTTGGTTGTTATTGTTAGTTAGGGTAATTTTGTCGCCCTGGTAGTACCTAGATATTAAGTGCACTGCTAAAGTTATATCGGGTTGATGCAATATCAAATTTGATAGTTTTACTGAAGATTCAACATCTATAGGAAAATGAATCCAAGTAATTAAACACCTTAAAGCTCAAAGATGAGATAAAAATATCTATTAAAAACTCATACCAAAAGATAGCATGCTTTAAATATCTAAAACTAGTGGATAGTAGGTAAAAATTTCAGACATCATTTCGTTTAGTTTCTCTAATGGCCAAACCAATGTCGTTAAGGGAGGATATTGGTTTAGGGACAGTGGATTATCCTTAAACAACATTTATTCCACACTTTTCACTCATCTATTTTGTGCATTCGCAAACCTTAATCCTCAATTGAATCAATTATTCATATCTCCATAAGATCAAGATTCTTTCGCGCAATTTACTAGCACTGTTACGGGAAAAACTCATAGACAAAAATGTTGTTGTTGATAGGTGGAGGTAGAGCTGATAGAACAGCTTATGGGGTCATGGCAAGAGAATAAAATTCAAGAAAAAATTTTATTGATTCATCAATAACATTGGCTAGAAAATTAGGATTTCATGGACTAGATCTTGATTAGGAATATCCCGAATCGACTACAGATATGACAAATTCAGGTACGGTTGAATTATGTGATTATCACTTTAGTAATATTTCCACACTTACAAGTTATAGGTAAGCATTTCAAATAAATACGATCATAAAAGAATAAATGGGAAGAGGTGTAATTCTATGGTATTCTAATTCAATCGGTTATGATGGAATTTGAATTCTAAATCTAGCTCTGTTAAATTTTGAATTTATTTGTTTTGCTCAAAAGACTTCTCAAGCTGATTTTGATGACACTCGTCTTTAAATTTCTTAGAAGCGGAAAATACTAGTTTGGACTTGAGAAAACTTGCAATGCCAGAAGAATGTCATGGTGATGACTTGAGCTCATATGAGGATGAAGTTCCTACTTTATCTCATGTAGTCAACCTTGTGACGGGTCACAAGAGTGCTAGAGTATAAGAAATGGTTTCTACATATATGCAATGCTAGATAAGAATGTCATGGTGATAATAATGTAAGGATGAATGTCATGCTTCATCTCATGTAGTCAACCTTATGAGGAGTTTAAAGTATGCTAGAGCATAGATTTGCCTTGAGCACCAAATTCTACAAGACACTTGTGATAACTATCGGCTTTATGGGCAAAAAGCACCACATCATACATTTAGGAATGTCATGTATCCTATAAAGGTATTGTTCTTCAACTTACTACTTTTGTGACAAAGTTATAGGTCTTTCTGGTTGAAAGTCCTTCACCAAATAGTTGCATCGATAGTCATTAGATTCTCTTTTTGTGAGGTTGCTCATGTTTCAAAAAATTATTTCGAAAAAAATGTGTACGATAAAAGTAAGAACGTGACCAGGACATTATTTTAAAGAAATACATTATTTTCAGATGTTACTTATCATACCATTTTATTTTATTTTATTTTTTTGGATGTTGGATGATGAAGGTTGGGGTTATAAGAGATAAGGTAGAGAAGAAATATTCAGTATATTTCAATTGCACCTTCTTGTTATTGGATATGTTTTACTTTTATTGAAGAAGTTTGAATATTACTACCTTTTGCGTTTAGTTCTTCTTAAATTTTATGATTATTATTTGGCATGTTTTATTAATTTATTTTTAATTTATGTAATTCCAATTTAAAAAATAATATCAATATAAAAATAAATAAATATTTGTCATTAATGATGAAATTATATTCAAAGGATTAATTTTTAGCAACAATTAAATTAAATTTTTAAAGATAAATATTTTTGTCACAAAATAAATTAATTTGTCATAAGCTAAATACTTCTAGCGACGAAAATATTCATCGGTAATCATAAGAATCTATAGTGACAATTTTGTGTCATTGGTTAAAGTAACATGTTTGGTGACAAGATGATAGATTTAACTACAAAATTGTTTACTTTATTTATAATAACAAATTTGTCACTAATTTATACATTTAAGGATGAAACATTTTTTTGTATACAAAAACTAGTCATTAGTGACGAAATTAAATTTCTTTAACTACGAAATACATACAACTTTAGAGACAATTGTTGTCGTCACTGATTTAACTATATAGTTAGTGATTATGTAATATTTTCACTATTAATAACCTTTTTAGTAAAACATTTACTTTTCATAACAAACAAATTTGTCACAAATGTTAGGCATTTGGGTACGAATTTTTTATTTTGTAGTTAAAATATTTTTTTAGCGATGAAGCACTAAATTGTCTTTGTATACATTTAGTGACCCCACATTTAGGAACGACTGACTAACAAAGTTTTTCGTCACAAAAGATCTTTCATGATAAAATATGAGTTATAAGTGACGAAATCATTTGTCCCTAACAATCGAATTTGTTGTAGTGATAGTTGTGGCGTGATTCACAACCATGAAAAAAACTCTACTTCATGTAGTGTGTTGGATTTTTGATGACCATTTATAAACTTAGTGCTCTGATTCCAAGCTTATCGACCCAAGCCTAGGGCCAAGACGTGACACGAAAAATGGAAAATACAAACAAGCCTCTTAGCATATCATTTTTACATCCTTGGTTGCGGAAGCGTAATCAAACAACAAGCAAGTAACGAATAATTCCAAGGGAAGCGGGACTTTAGACTTAAGCTATGGGGATGTTATGGGGAAGAGGTTTTGAATGAATCACATAACAAATAAAGTCTAAGGGGCGGGTAAGTATGACTCATGCTATGGAGATTATTTAAGGACTTGGGACTTCCGTCTCATCATCAACATACAACAAGTATAGAAGGGAAAAGGGACTAAGGAATGTCTTCCATAATTACGTAAGCATAATAAGAGTCAAGCTCATAACATATATTTCCATATCCAACAACACCTCTAATATGAATGGAATGGGGGCCAAGACATCTCCTGGGCTCACCCTCAAAGGATAAATATCCAAAAATAAATAAGTTTTAAAAGGAGAAGGAAAGTAAAGTGGACATAGTCCCTGGAGTGGATGACTCACCAATAGCAATCGTTAAATAATATGGGTAGCATGTGGAGGAGGATGGATAGGAGTTGATCACGCTTAAACAGTACCTCTCACTTTGAGGATAAAGCGAGTGTTGTCAAATATAAAACCTAACTATAGGTTAGGGTCAAATCTCAAAGGAATACAGGGTTTTACCGCATTGATTCACCAACAACAAATTCAAACATCAAATAACTGGACTCTCAAGAGGGGGGGGGAAGGTTGCAATGGTTGGTAATAAACTACAACTATACTAATAAAATGTAGAGACAATCAAACTTGAAGAGCAAATTGGGAAATTGTATTTCCCATGATTCACTAACTCAAACACCACGAATAACACAACCTAAATGAGGACATTGCATGCAGGACGTTAACTTAAGTTCTTCCAACCCTTGGACAAAGGCGAAGGTCGAATTTCACTATGATGCTTCGCTGGCTACCATAGTGTGCCAAACTAATGGTTACCTATTGTCCCAGTCAACCTCTCCTTAGCCAAGTTTGGTTGATTAGATGAGAACACATCAATCAAATTCTGTCACCCATTTCCTTTTCCTATTCATCACTACCTTGATCGAGATTATGCCACTAGGTGGAGTTTAATGTTTGCCACCATAAAACAACAAGCAAAATAAAAAAAATGAATAATACATGCAAATACCCAACTCAAGAAGTGCAAATAATTCGGGTTATTAAGCTACTTACTCATGGTTCCCACAACCCCAAATTATTGGTTTAGCCACTCATGGCTTGGGCAAACAAATCAACAATGAAATAGGAAAACATGGAAGATTTCTTATCCAAGAAAATTGGAGAATAATGAAACCCTTTTTAAAATTAGAATCGCAAGCTTGAATGATGAAATTAATCCACAAGTGTATCTAAATCCCCAAATTTGAATCTCGAAGTAAAACCCTGAAATTTATCTCTAAAACCCTCTCTACAAACTACTATGATAAGAACAATGAAAACAACTCTCCAAAAACTGCTCCTAAAACCCTAACTTATACTATTTATAAAAAGGTCCTTAAAATAATTAGAAAATATGGTCGGTGTCTGCTATGGCTCGTAGTTACGACTCATAAGATGACCTACGAGCAGTAATCAGGCTTTCGTGGTCAGCACTTGGCATTTCAAACTTCATTGCTATGATCCACCTCTATGAATCGTAGTCTAGGCTACAACTCGTAGTGCCTTCTCGTAGTCCACTTTTGCATTTCTTGATCCAATTTGAATCAACACTATTAATTGCTACAAGATCGTAGAAGGGGACTGCAACTCGTACCTTGAGCTCGTATGGTTAAACTTCAAATTCTCATATTTTATTTTTGGATACTGTTAATTACTATGGATAGCTCCTACGACTTGTAGGTTGGGCTACGACTAGTAGTGTGGCTTCTAGTTCCTCAAAATCAACAACATTTGCTACTTTTTCCAAAATCAAGCCAGCCTATATTTTCTGCAAAAATAAACACAAAAAACATAAAAACTATAAAAAGTCGCATTGAGAACACACAAAATCCCAGGTTTTAGGCACCAAATGTGTTGTCTTTTGATGGACATCAATACCCTCAACTTAGAATTATTGCATGTCCTCAAGCGACGACTCAATCGAGATAGATAATAACCAATATGTAGCAATAAACTTACTGGCATATACCTTACTCAATTTTAACTTAGGTACCCATAATAGTACTTTCAAAACATGATCATATAGCTACTAAGAAAACCACAACATATTGACTCATTTGACAATACAACTATGATAAGTTAAGGAGCATCAACAATTCACATTCACTGAACAAGTCAAATGGTAACCATGCAATGCAAATGCCCTCACAAAAAGGAAGTCCCTTTTAAACAATCGATATGATTTCAAAAGTTACTCATGCATGATAACCAATACCATAGGTTTGCCCATATACTCACAACCTGAAATATTGATTAATTTGATTAGGATCACTTTAGGACTTCATAGACTTGTAATGTAGGCTCATGGGTTTTTGGTGTGACATTTTGGGCAATTAGTGACTAAAGACCAACCTTAAACTATTCCTTTCAACACTTTCACCTAAACAACTTAACCAGTCTCAACTTGACCTCCCTTTTTATTCATTTTTAAGCTTTCTGGGTATTTTCTCTTCATTTTTTTAGCTTGTGCCTCATTTTCAAATTAATTTTGCTTTTTTCACTCATACAAAGGCATCTTTATCTCTTACCTGGTACATGTCTTTCTACTCTTTCTTTTATCCCTGACTTACCTCCCCATTTTAGCTATTATACAACAACATAGACCACCCTCAACATAGGCGTTTAGCCTGAGGTGAAGTACACAATATCCAATCCCCAAACCAGGGCCACTTCTAGTCGCCACCCTCAACTTAGGCTTTTTACCTCAATCAAGGTTCACAATGTTCAAGGATAGACCAGGGTCAATATTAAGGTATTTCACTAGATAAGGTTAGGATAGCTAGCTATTAAGAAAGAAAAGGGTACATGTAAGGCTCAAATATTTGGAACAAGAGATAAACTATTTCATTTGGTTAGTTATTTAGGCAAAAGTGAACTAAATCAAAGAACGAGGGCCTAAGATCCCTTCATAATCTATACAATCTTTAGTCCAACTCAAAGTAATAGGGAAAGTTCTGAATTAGTAAAAAATGTAGGAATACCATAAAATTAGCTCACACGCACATGGCATTGCATACATAGTCAACAAAGACTCATAGATTATGCTTCAAGCATCAAATTGTCTTCACTTATTCAAAACACACTGCCAAATCATTCAAACATGTATGATCGCAAAATAACTACTAATCAACCAAAACTTTTAAGGGTACCAACTTTTCCAAAATTTTTATAAACCATTAAAACAATGTACATGCCAAGCGTTTAATCACCATATACTACAAAAATTATCTACAACATGTAAAACATGCCGGTTCAACATAAAATAAAATATCCATGAGGCAAAAGAACATAGGCAAGAAAACCTCGGGATCAAATATTGGATAGTTATGGACTAAAAGCTACTCAGACTTCACTCTAGTCCATAGCTATCCACACCCCACCAAAAACAATATACTTTGTCCTCAAATGTACAAGGCAAAAACAAAATAAGAACAGGGGGTCAAAAATCAAATATCAAATGGTACCTAAGCACCAGTCTCCGGCTGTCCATGAGTATCTCCTTCCTATGGGGTTATCTGTGTTACAGTCATGCTGGATGAGCCAACGCCCTGCACTTGATCAAGCTCCTTAGCTCTTCTCAGCTCCTCTTTCTCTCTCGATTTCCATAAGATGAACCCAGTGATCTCCTTATCTAGCTACTTATCACCCTCATAGGTCTTCTTCCACTTGTGCCCCTCTTCTCTGTCAGCATCCTCTATAGGTCTCTTTCGGGGAGCACTAGTTGGATTCTCTACAAACATATCAAATAGTGGCTCATCTACAGGTGTAGACTCAGGAACTGTGATTGGAGCCGCTAGTGATGTGATCAAGTCAACCTTGAACTTCATCAACTCTTGACAAAAGGTTGACAAGTTTGTAGGTCGGTCCTAGTCAAGTCTCTTTTGCACCCGCTCCTCGAAGGGATTGATGTAGGCATCCACCATAGCAATGAGCTGATCAATTATTGAAGTGGTGAATGCCTTGAATCTATCCTGCGATGCCTGAACTATCTGCTGGACCCATGGCTTAATCTACCGCGTGAGCAGGGCTAACTGAGCCTCAAGCCGTGATAATCTATAAACCATAGCCTAAAAATAAATGGTAGACATAATGTCTGCGTTATGAATCTATGATGAAACGACCCCAAAAAGTGCCCAAAAATATGCCTCGAAAGTGCCCATAATTGTAATTTCCTTATATTTCAAAATTTGTGCGTGATATCAAAAATATGACTTCATATTCTTGATCAGGGGTCACAATTGAATGGGAAATGGGTATAACCCTAATTTTAGAGCAACTGTAAAAAAAAATTTGATTTTTCCAAGTTTGCACAAAATAGTGGCAGTCCACGTTGGCTCCGCGATGCGGAGCCATCATGGAGCAGTGTATTTTGTTGCTAGTTTTCTTGTTTTATCCTAAGGCCTTTGGGTCTTGGGACTAATCCTTTCTATATGTAAAAACACCTATACTTGCTCATTTTTTAACTCCATACCATACAAGACATTCCCCAAAACCCTCTCTAACACTTAGACAAATATTTCACCCAAATTCAAGTATCCCAATCTCATTCCGGATCTTAAGGATTTTATTCAAGCTTTAAGTTCTCATTCAAATCTTCATCAAGGAAATCTCCAAAGTTGAGGTATGTGGGTTTCAACCATTGGGTCCTTTCGCCCATGGTGTCCAATCTTCCTATCTTATGAAAATTGCATGTTTTCAAGTTGTATTATCCATGAGTATCTTTTATTATGGATTTTAAGCATGAAATATGTTAGATTTTACCTAAGATGTATGTTTTCAAGTTAGCTTATCTATGGGTACATCTTATTATGAATTTTAATTTTAAACTATATTGGGGTTTTATGAAATGTTGTTCAACTATGCATGTTTTGAACTATGAATCGAAGATCTATTGTAAGATTTGATGAGGAGTTGTGATGTATCCTGCATGAGAGTATTACTAAATGTTGGTGGATGGTTTTACATTGATTTTTCTCGTATGAATTTACTCTTGAATTTCATAATTTTGTACTAGCATTACACGCCCACCAAGTGTTTGACAAAATGTCCGATTAAGGATTCTTGAGTTGTTGAAGGTCTAATGCATGGCATATAAGTTAACTGACTTTTCGATGATGAACAAAATATATATATGAGTTATTTTCATGAAACGTATATATAGCATTGTTAGTTGACCACACCTAGTTGAGGAGGTGTTATGCCTCAACCACTATGATGGGGGATGGTATGCCCATCTACCAATTAGGGGGTATATTCCTCAATCACTTTGATGGGGGACGGTCATGCTCATCTACCAATTGGGGGGTATATTTCTCAAGCACTAGGGGGTATATTCCTCAATCACTTTAAGGGGGGATGGTCATGGTCATATACCAATTTAGGGGTATATTCCTCTATCACTTTGATAGGGGTGGTCATGCTCATCTACCAATTGGGGAGTATATTCACTCAATCATTTTGATGGGGGGTAGTCACACTCATCTACTAATGGAGGGATAAATTTCTCAATCACTTCCCAAGGGGGTGGTCATACCTTGGATTCCAAGTACTGGTTTGCTTGGTCTATAAAGATAGTCTCTTCCTACATATATAATATTTTTTATATAATCATGTTTTACTATAAGCATCATTCATACATCTCGTGCGATAGAGCTGGGTCCTCTAAGAATTATTACTAATTCCTAACCATTACATTTTAGAATATGTCTCAAGCTATTCAAGATGGTGACATATCAAGTGTGGAGGTTCGCAATGCTCTATGGGCATTGGCCAAGGCCGTGACTGTCCAACTCAACTGATCGGTGGGTACCTTTGAGACTCCAAATGGTAAAAGTGGAAAGGGAAAGGCCAAGAGAGCCCGAATTGAAGGTAGGCTTCCATATGCCAAGCCTAGGGGTAATGGTGGAGTGACTTGTCCTAAATTCCCAAAGTATGGGAGGAAACATGATGACACATGTTTGAGGAACACGGGTGCATGCTATGGGTGTGGTAAGATGGACCATAAGATATTGACTGTCCATATGCTCGAAAAAGGTGTAAAGATGGTCGACTTCAAGAACAAGGTGGTCATGTTGATCAAGAGGCTAAAGAGGTGATGAGGGGGTGGTAAGGCCTATATGTCGAAAGTGTGGGAAAGGCCATGGTGGCCCATGTTGGAAAAAATTTAATTCTTAATTTGGTTGTGGTGGATTTGTGCACAAAGTTAGTGGTTTGTCCTCATGATCAACCCAAAAGTAGAGGTGATGGTCCACAAGGCTAAGGTACGAATGCAGGCCAATGAGGAAGGGAATGTCATCAAGCTGATGCCCCAAAGCATAATAAATTTTATGCTCTTCAAGGAAGGCAAGGAGGGAAAGAGGCACCCGATGTTGCCACCGGTATGTTGAAGATTCCTTTGACTTTGATGTGTATGCATTGATGGGTCCGGGTGCCACTATCTCTTTCATTATTCCATTTGTTGCTAGTGGGTTTCATGTGTGTCTCGAGTTATTATGTGAACTTTTGGTGCCTACCCTATTGGTAAGTCTATTGTTTCTAAAAAGGTCCATAGAAATTGTTTCGTGGTCATATTGCATAGGTCTTGTCTTGTGGCTTTGTTGAATTAGATATGGTAGATTTTGATATCATACTTGAGGTGGATTAATTGCATGCATAATATGACTCTATTATTTGTAGGACCCGTAGGGTTAGGTTCCAATTCCCTAATGAGTCCGTTCTTGAGTGGAAAATTCATGATGCGGTGGTCAAGGGTAGATTCATTTCTTACATTAAATTCGATAAGTTAATTTCTAAGGGGTGTCTCTATCATCTTGTGAGGGTTATGGACGTTGAGTCCAAAGTCCTTCCTGTAGAGTTGGTTTCGGTGGTTAATGAGTTCCTTGATATCTTTCCCAATGAGCCTCCCAGTGTTGTTTGTGAAGAAGAAAAATGGCTCCCTTAGAATATGCATTGACTACTAGCAACTTAATAGATTCACAATAAAGAATAAGTACCCTCTACCAAGGATTGATGATCTCTTTGACCAACTTCAAGGGGTTAGTTGCTTTTCTTAGATTGACCTTCAGTTCGGGTATCACCAAGTGAGAGTGAAGGAGTGTGACATTTGCAAAGCGGCCTTCTGGACTAGGTATGGGCATTATGAGTTTGTGGTGACGTCTTTTGGGTTGACCAAAGCACCCGCTATCTTCATCGGTCATAAGAATAGGGTCTTTAAACCCTACCTTGATTTGTTTGTAGTGGTCTTCATTGATGATATTTTGATCTATTCCCATAGTAAGAAGGGGCATGTGAGTCGCTCGAGGGTGGTGCTACAAAGATTGGAGAGAAGTTGTATGCTAAATATGAGAAAAATGAGTTTTAGTTGAAAGAGGTTGCCTTTCTAGGTCATGCAGTGTTAGGGAATGGTATTAAGGTGGATCCTAAAAAGATGGAAGTGATTAGGAATTGTCCTAGACCTTTGAGTCTATTGGATATTAGAAGCTTCTTGGGCTTAGTGGGTTATTACTGGAGGTTTGTGAACAGATTCTCTTCTATTGCTTCTCCTATGACTAAGTTGACCCAAGAGAAGGCTAAATTTTTGTGGATCAATGAGTGTGAGAAGAATTTTCAAACCTTGAAGGATAAGCTTGAGTCTGCACCTATCGTATCTCTACCGGAAGGGTTGGAAAGGTTTGTTGTATATTATGATACCTCAATGGTCGGTATGGGTTGTGTTTTGATGCAAAATGGTAAGGTGATAGCCTATGCTTCTAGACAACTTAAGGTGCATGAAATGAACTATCCTACCCATAATCTTGAATTGGCCACCGTGGTATTTGCTTTAAAGATTTGGTGTCATTATTTGTATAGGGTGTATGTTGATATGTTTACTAATCATAAGAGTCTCCAATATGTATTCACTCAAAAAGATCTTAACTTGAGACAAAGAAGGTGGTTAGAGCTCCTTAAGGATTATGATATGAGTGTGCATTATCATCCCCGTAAGGCTAATGTTGTGGCCGATGCTTTGCGTAGGGTGTCTATGGGTAGCCTAGCTCATATTGATGATGGTGGCAAGGAGGTAGAGAGCTTCACCAGTTCACTAGATTGGGGGTTAGATTGGATGAGGTTGACAGGTGGTGTAGTGGTGGTTGATGGTTCTAAATCTTTATTGGCTGATGAGGTAAAGGCAAAGCAAGATCTTGACCCTGCCTTGTTAAAGTTGAAGGCATTGGTGAGAGATGGTAAGGTGGTGGTTTTCTCCCAAGAGGGAGATAGTGCCCTTAGGTACCAAGGTAGACTGTGTGTGCCTAATATTGATGACTTGAGGAGGTTGATTTTAGATGAGGCTCTTTATGGTAGACATTGTAGATCACCAGTTGGGTGGTTTGATGTGTGAGAGATGACTTTGTTGGGTCCAGAATTGGTTATAGGGGGCCTTAGAGAAAGTGAGGTTGATAAGGGAGAGGTTAAAAATAGCTCAAAGTAGACAAAATCCCTATGCCGATGTGAGAAGAAGGGATCTTGCATTTAAGGTTGATGATTGGGCCTATTTGAAGGTAGAACCCATGAATAGTATGGCTTATTTTGGTAAAAAAAGGTAAATTGAGTCCAATATTATGGGTTCTTATAAGGTGTTGAGGAGGACGGGTAAGGTGGCCTATGAGTTGGAGTTGCCTAGTGGAATGGATATGGTTCATCCGGTCTTCCATGTATCTATGTTGAGGAAGTGGGTGAGTGACCCAAAAGCCACTATACCGTTTGATGTCGTGGGAGTGGTTGACGATAATTTGACTTATGAAGAGGCCCCAACAGAAATTTTGGATAGAAAAGTGAAGAGGTTGAGGAATAAGGATATAGCATCTGTCAAGGCCCTTTGAAGGAATCAACAAGTTGAAAGTGCCACATGGGAAGCCAAAGCGAACATGCAAAAGCGATATCCCTATCTCTTCCATTCTAGCATTCAACTTGCCATTTGCACTCTCCTAGGGTGCGTCAAGCCTTGGACGCTAATCTAAGTCCCTCTACATGATTTCAAGTCTTAAGTTTTGGCCCTCATGGCATTTGCACACATTCACATTTATATTGACAAGTTCATGGTGATTTTGACACTTGTGTTGAGATTTTTGAAATAATGTTTAAGTGCATTATTGCATTCTTGTGTGGGCTGAAATTATCTTACTTACTTCTCTTATATACGCTTCTTTGATATTCGGGGATGAATGTTCCCAAGGGAGAGATATTGAAACGACCCCAAAAGTGCCTGAAATCGTAAATTCCATATATTTAAAAATTCTTGCGTGATATCGAAAATATGACTTCATATTCTTGATAAAGGGGTCAAATTGAGTGGGAATGTGCTTCAGAAGTGCCCATAATTATAATTTTCTTATATCTAAAAATCTGTGCGTGATATCAAAATTTTGACTTCATATTCTTGATCATGGAGAAAAATTGAGTGGGAAGTGGGTCTAACCCCAATTTTAGAGCAACCGTAGCAAAAATTGACTTCTTCAAGTTTGCGCAAAACAGTGGCAGTCCGCGTTGGCTTTGTGACGCTGAGCCATTGCGGAGCAGTGTATTTTATTGCTAGTTTTCTTGTTTCGGCCTAAGGCCTTAGGGTCTTGGGCCTAATCCTTCTTATGCGTAAAAATACCTATACTTAGTCATTTTTCAATTTCATATCATACAAGACATTCCCCAAAACTCTCTCTAACACTTATTTCACCAAAATTCAAGTGTCCCAATCTCATTCCAGATCTCAAGGATTTTATTCAAGCTTCATGTTCTCATTCAAATCTTCATCAAGGAGATCTCCAAAGTTGAGGTATGTGGGTTTCAACGGTTTCAACCATTGGATCATTTCAGCCATGGTGCCTAACCTTCTTTTTTACCTAAGATGCATGTTTTTAAGTTAGATTATTTATGGGTACATCTTATTATGAATTTTGATTATAAACTAATTGGGGTTTTATGAAATATTGTTCAACTATGCATTTTCTGAGCTAGGAATCTAAGATCTATTGTGAGATTTGATGAGGGGTTGTGATGTACCTTGCATGAGGGTACTACCAAGTGTTGGTGGGTGATTTTACATTGATTTTTCTCGCATGATTTCACTCTTGAATTGCATGATTTTGTACTAGCATTACACACTCGCCAAGTGTTTGATAAAATATTCGGTTAAGGATTCTTGAGTTGTTGAAGGTCTAATGCTATGTTGAGACTTCTTCTTTATTTTGAATACTTATTATCATGAGGATGAGCCCGAGAAGTGTCTTGGCCCCCGCTCCATTCTAAAGTAGAGGTGTTGTTAGATACTAAGTTTGTATATACTTTTGCGCTTGACTCTCCATATGTTTCTATATTTATGAAAGACTTACCTTAGTCCCACTTCCCTTTTTATACTTGAATCTTGTTGATATTTATTTTTATTTTCGCAACCAAGGATGTGTACAAGATATGCTAAGAGGCTTGTTTAGATTGTCTCCAGACCTCCCATTCGTCGTGTCATGTCTAGGCCCTAGGCTTGGGTCGTGACAGAAGTTCTCTTTAATTTTTATGTTTGAATGTTGTATTTTCTTTTCTCGCAAACTGATGTAACAATGTAATAGTGAAAATTGGAGATTTAGTTTAAAGGGGGAGGAGAATTATGTGCTAAATGTTTTCTTTCTTTTTTTTCTTCTTTTTCTTAAATGTATTGCTGGTTTGTCTGACAATTGTTTATGCAAAGTTAATTTATGATTAATATGTTATAATGAATATTGTGTGCATTAATTAATTTAATTATGAATTGCTTAAAAAATATATTAACCAAGTATGTTTCTAACTTTTTTTAACACGTTTAAAAATTTATATTTTAGATATCATGCCTATAGAATTTGTCATGCTTACGTTAGAAATCATGTTTAGGATACGTAATATTTTCGTGCCTATAGAATTCTTTGTTCACTATGTCATGCTTATTTTTCTTTTCACATATTATGAGTAGAAATCATGTTTTTGGACATTTAATGTTTTATATTAGAAATCATGCTTTTAGGATATTTGTTGTTTTATTTTAGATTTAAACAAATTTTCACAATGTAACTTAAATGTGAAAATTTAGAAATCATGTCTCTGGGGCTTTACTTTCTCTAACTTAAATGTGCTTAACAATTTTTAACACTTCAAATGTTTTTTCTTAAAAAATATTTTAATCTAAAATTTCCTATTAGGTTCTCATGTTATGCACACACAATAAATTCTTGGCATTGTTTTTGTGTTTGAAGTATGTTATTTGTATAAGAGGCATACTTGAGATTTTTTGTGCTACTTGCTAGTCCTCTATGTTTTGTTTGACTCGAGTCTAATAGGATCTTATATTACTTTTAAGTCTAGAGCCTACCAAAATAGAAGTTCAATGCCTCTTTGACCATAGGAAGGGATGTTAGACACTTTAAGACTCATTAAAATTTCTCACTTCTTTTAGTACACTCATAGGATATTAATAAATCAACCTAGGAGGGGGAGGAGTATATAGCATTCTCGGAAAGGATGATCTAAACTCAAGCTTTAATAGGAACGACACTTTGATTTTTGTCCTTAGCTTAAATAAACCATGTGAAGCTAAACTGACAATATCTAATTTTGTCTTCCGAAATAGAAGCCGAGTAAACTGATTCGAGTGGAATTAAATATCGTCTAGTTTAATTTTTTTTCCTTTGTTTGTTTTTTAATTTAATTATTTGGGGTATTTAGATTTATTTTCTGTCATTATTTATTTGCTTACTTTCTCTCCTATTTGTTAATTTATCACTTAGAATTAATCAAGATAATTTTCTAAAAAGAGACCTCTATTTTCAACCCTAACATAAATAAGAGATACAGTCGGACCCACATTTGTGGACCTCGAAGGTGCCTAACACCTTCCCTTCTAGGTGACTTGAACCCTTACTCATTCTCTGGTGACTCAGACCTTTAGAGTTAGTTGTAGATTAGAATGGTGTCCTACTGCACCTTAAAATCATTAGGTGGCGACTCTTCTGACTTTTTCAAAATTCCAAAAGAGTCTTTGCCACGACGTCGTTCAGGTTCTCATTTCTGAGCAAGAAAAAATGGGGCATGACAAGTCTACTGAAGATTCATGAAAAAGAAGTTGCTCGTTTGTCCCTTATTCTTCGAAGTCTTCACCTCCAGACCTCTCTCCTCCTAAATATTCCCTTTGTCCTCTCCTTTTTCAGTGGCAGTCTTTTGTTGTGCTTATTCTATTCAGTGGTCTGTACGCTTTCTTTTGTTGATTAAATGAATGCTATGATTATTTTTCTTTATTCCTTTATGAATACCCTTCTCTTTATGTGTTGCTGCTATTTATTGCTATGAGTTTATGCTATCATGTGTGACACTTAATTTGATTTACTATTTTTCCTTTTTTATAATGTCAAAAAGGGAAAATTATATTGAGAAAAGGGGAGGCAGGGGAGAGCATGTTGAAAGGGGGAATAGGAGAGAGCATATATATTACTAAAGCAATATGTTGAAAGGGGGAAGCAGTTCTTGTTTTTTGAACTTTTGCCACAATGTTTGCTATCATCAAAAAGGAAAAATTTGTTAATATAATTTTTTGATGGTTTGACAAACTCTTGAATTGGACCTGATCCTATTCCAAGTGATGGTAGGTGTACTTAATTAGTATAACTAAAAGTGCCGCTTGGTCTATTTCCGTTTCATTAGAAATAAGAATCGTAGTCCACAAACTAAATGGCTTGTGTGGATTGATGAATATCAAATCCAAAATCCCCTTTTTGATTTTCTCACGATTTTATTTTTACTGATACGCTAGTTTTCAAAAAATGGACAGATAATTTCTCACTCTTCCACTCTCAATAGGAGTCAACCACTCACCTTAAAATAGGGGAATCGTTAAGCAGTTACAACTGCTTTCTCCTAGTTGGATAATAATTCTCCATCATATATGGACACTAACTATCCATCCTCATCCTTATAGGATAAGGATGGACAGTTATTATTTAACTATACCACCTTATTTTAAGGCTAGATTCACAGGTCGAATTAAGATTAGATCGGGTCGGTCCACATGGGCAATACATGATCCCAAAATTCTTACATCTCCCACTTCACACATGGAGAACAAGATCTGAATCAAGATTATATCAACTAAATACATAATTCAATGGGAAATATTTCGTGCATCCTATAAGTATAAAGGCTTGCCTTCAAGGTTGTATAAACCTTATACAGGAATTCAATCATGTACGAAAAGAATTCACTATCAATATGAGGATATCAATACTCATAATACCCCAGTCTTTAACTATTCCAATAGTTGTTCATCTTATCTCTCATCCTCTTTAAGAGGTGAACTCGAGTTCACATTTAATTTTAGTTTTTATAGTTTTCCCTTTCTACTCGAATCTATCCTTTTTGAGTCAACTGCTTTCCTAGACATACACCACATTTCCCAATCATCATTACTATAAGTAGCATGCTAAATTAACAACATTGATTGAAATGTCAAAAAATAGTAAAAGGTGAAAGGGTATTCTGTCACGACCCAACCCGTGGCCCGTGACCAGTGCCCGATTGGGGCACCCAAACACAAACGCAAAGCCAAATAATAACAGTTATCTTATTTTTATAGAAATTTCGGCAGAGCTTCCTTTATTTTATATACTAACCCAAATATCCTACACTCAGAAAAAAAAATCCCAGCAAACAGCATATACATATACATACGGGCCGACAAGGCCACCACGGCGGTAAAACCCGCTCAACATACATAGCATACATACATAGTCATACAAACTATCACAACCCACACACACAGGCATCCACAGACCTCTAAATAAACCAACAGAATCATAAGATGGAACAGGGCCCCGTCGTACCCTCGAATGAACGTATATGCACAATAGTTAAACAAGAGTATATACCAAACGTAAGCTCCGAAGCAAAGGGAGCACTTCAAACAGCAGTTGGAAAATCCTAAGCTAGTGGATCACCAACATGTACGTCGGTACTTGCGGGCATGAAACGCAGCCCCCAAAGCAGGGGGGTTAGTACGAAATATGTACCGAATATGTAAAGCAGAATGTATAAAATATAAGTCAAAGTAGTAGTCAAAATGAGAGTATGAAAGCCAAGTGCATATCCAGAAACATTAAAATGTTTATTCTCAAAATACCTACATCATGCCTAACGAACCGAAACCGGTGGAGACCTCCAAAACATATGTCATCCACCACAATCGCCAGAAAGTTCAAATCTCGACATCTCCGTCACATAATAAAAACATAGAATAGGTGAGCCAAGATGAAACTGTGGCCCTGCACCCACATGAGCCAGGGCAATCTGTGGACCTGCACCCACAAGTCATAATACCAACATATTAAAAGCCCAGCTCCTTATATCTCCAAACTAAGCGAGCCGACCTATGGGCAAACCGACCTGTCATATTTAGCCTACTTCGGAAT
>DF359717.1:1438-13816 GCA_000787875.1 Solanum virginianum
AAATAGGAAAATAAGATAATATTAAAAAATATTTTTTAAAAAATATTTTTTTTCATATCAAATACAACCTAAACGAAAGAAGAAAAAAAGAAACCTAAAAGAAGAAAACACTAAAAAAAAATTCTATTGCTGAAGCCGATATTGGACTCTCCTTTATCAAAAAGATTAGTTACAAGAATCCATGCAATATATGTTTTTTTCAAATTTTTTGGTCTCGATTCATATGATATTGATATAAAATTTTAGATATTTAAAAGAAATTAAGTTGTTAATTATTGTAATTTATATTACATTTTATGTTAATTTTTAATAATATATATTACTTATTTTATTTTAATTTATGTTGTACATATGAAATTTTGAGAGTCAATGGAGATTTTATTTTTTTAATATTTTAAATTATTAGTTTTTGTAATTTGTAGTATACGTTACATAAATTTTAAATAATATATATTACTTTTTTGTCCTAATTTTTATAGGGTTGATAATATTTCAAGAACTCAGTTATTAAATTGACAATTATTCTGACCTATGTTACTTTTTACATCATTTCAAATAATATATATACACTTTTTGATTTATTTATATTATATTTTTTTAAAAGTACTTTTTTTCATAAATACAATCATCAAAAAATATTAAAATAGTTACCGAATCTTATTATTTCAGTTTAAAAAGGAAAACTCAATTTATTGTTGTGTGTTTGTTTTATCCTAACTCTAGTATTAAATGACTTACACTAATTAATTTGGCGGTATAATTACAATTGAAGCAGCTGAAAAAATTATTTATTTGAGATAATATTATAAAATTATAATTAAAATAATTGAAAAATATAATCAAATAATTGAAGTGGACATGTTAATACAATCTATCTTAAAAAGATTAAATTCAAAAGCACACAAAATATTTTTATTAATTTTACATAATAATAGAGAATAAGTAAATAGCTCAAGTAGATAGGATGATCAAAACTTCTCACTTATTCTCTCATGTATTAGTAATAAAATAATAATAATTAAAAAAATACGTGGTGGAATGATGGAGAGTTTTCTAGCCTAGTTAAATATTTCTATTAAATGAACTCTTTATCTCATAATTGGCCTATTTGATATGAATTTCAATCCTCAAAATCAAGTTTACGTAAATAAAAAGCTTTTATAAAGGAGAGCACTTTATGTCATAATTAATCTATTAGATATGAATTTGAATTAGTTAATCTAAAATATTACTCCCTTTGTTTTGTGATAATTTTTTAAGAAAAAAATAAAAGATTTTTGAAATTTGTGATCTAAATTTATTCTATATTCGTGTGGCTGAGATTTATTTCATTAAGGATAAAAGAAAAATTTTTAAGTTAAATTATTTTTAATTAAAGTAAGGTGAATTTTTTTGAGACGAATCAAAAAGAAAAAAATGCCACGGAAGTAAATATTAACAATTATTTTTAATTATTTTAAATTGTGCTATCTTCTTTAAATATGTTAAATCACATTATTTTAATTATTATATTATTTTTCAATGATATGTATTCTCCTTCCTCCTTTCACCCTTCCCTCCCCCACCCTAAGCTCTCCTCCCCCTTCCTTATAACCAATTCTATATGTCAATAGAGACATGATTATCAAGTAATTTAAATGTTTTATATATTTTGTTTTATTTTAATTAATTATCAAGTATTCTTCTGACTAATATAAGATAGATATTTTTATTTTAATTGCTTGTTAATTGTTAAATATAAATTTTTATTTTATTATTTTATCTCTTTAATTTAAATTTTATGAACAATCATGTAAATTATATCACCTAACTACTTCATTATATTCTCAAAATTTATTCAAAATATTAACCCCCACCCCTCTCTCTTCTTTGTTCTTTTTTCTATACATTATTTTAATTATTTTTTAAAAACAAATCTTTTTGTTATACTTCCTTATTCCTTATTTTTAAAAAAATATTAAAATATTTCTCTTATAAGCTATATATTTGAATTAGGAGAAATATTTGAAATTAATAAAATATTCTCCCTCTCTCCCTAGTATTTTTTCTCTCTCATTTGTCTTCTTCACTTTTTTTCTTTCTTTCTTTTGTTTGTTGTTCTTTCTATATTTTTTTTTACTACTACTACTATAATTATTATTATTATTGATAATTTTATATTTTTATATTTTAATTTAATATTTAAATTAAATATATTTAAGTTTATTTTTAAATATCTAAATATGATAAATTTATGAAATAGTAGGATTTATTTAGAACTTTTCTACCAATGAGTTTCTATTTTTAAGCTAATAAAAAAAATTCTATCTTTTTTTAAAATCTTATGTATTTTTAAATTCAAATACATTTTATCTTTTAATTTAAATATTTTATTATCATATTTATTAACTTTATTTTAAAATTATTAGTGACTTTTCAATAGCTTACCACTTGATTTATTTATATTGCAAACTACTCTCTCCCTTATTATATATATATTTCTTTTTGTTTCTTAAAGATATATGAACCAGCCTTTTTTGGCAGTAGAAAAGTGGTGATTGAATTTGAAGAAAAGTAGAGTTGCAAGAATTCCCATTATCCAAAAGAGTATCGGTATATAATATAAAGCCCCAAAGAGAAGGAACTCAGCAACCGCCCTCTCACCCAAATTAAGCTTGCAACTCTATTTCCTTCTATCCTCTTCATACAAATTAAAAATGGAGTCCGAAGAAGACTCAAAATTCCGTATGCATTTTCTCTACAATATTACTTCCATCAGCACAACAGTCCCCTATTTGTCTTCCTATGCAATTGTCATCATCTTGTTCCTCAGTCATCAACTAAACAGCTGTTGATTCTATTCCATGAGGCAGACGGAAAATGTATAGGACTCAATCAGAGAACACGCTAATGAGAAACCAGCAGTGGAGTTTACATCTACTGTATTGCCAGACAACGCACAAGAGTTTTCCCAACCATACCTTTTCTTTTGTCTTCTAATCTCCTTCATTTTTTCATGATATTTAATAAATCTCTTATTCCAAAAATATATATATCATCTTACACATATAATAACAGTAAAACTGTGTTTGAAATTTTATTCTAAACTATTTGTTTGAAATTTTGTAAAATACAAGCTCCAATTAATACGAGTCAAATGTAAAAAAAGTTAATTGCAGGTCATTCTAGGTATTAAAAATCATAATCATTTTGAATTTCAAATAATATTAATACAATCAATTTGTATTTGAAGTCGTTAACCCTTTCTTCTTTATTATTTATTGTATACAAAAATCAGAATTTGTATCTACTTTGTAGTACATTATTTACCTTCTAAATTACTCATCAATCAAACTACAAATCATAACCACTTTAAATTTCAAATAGCATTAATAAAATCAATTTGTATTAAAAAGAATTGTGTTTATGTTTTTTTAAAAAATTATATTTATTTTTTTTCTTAAATTGTATCTCAAGCAACAACACATGAACTTTTGAACTTTTTCTTTTTAAGAAAATTGTATCTAACACTATCTGAATTTCAATTTTTTCATTCAAATTGCATTCAGACCAGAATAATTATATCTATCTTGAATTATATTATTTGTACTCAAATTGACTCGGCATATATACTTTATACAAAAAAAAAAATCAGTCATTGTATTTTTTTAAAAAAATACATACCACAATCACTTTGAATTCCAAAAAATATTAATACATAGTACACAATACTCGTCAAATCAGGACATCTTCTGAAAAAATTATACTTTTGCCTAATTTTGATTTCACAATAAAATTTTATCTAGGCAATATTTATTTCAAATTTAAATTCGAACCCAACATGTTTGAATCAATACGTAGCTCAATATTACACAAGATTTGTAATTTTACGCCTCGATCTCCTTTTTTCAGTCACAAATTAATAAATCATGTGCCTTGATTAATGATAAATTGAACCTTGTTAATTAAATTTTTCAAAACGTTGTGCTAAAATCTTCTTATTATATTGGGATGGAGGAGGAAAATGGTCCAATCAGAGAAGAAAGTAGAGGAGGAAGATGAAGGAAGAGCTGGAGAATGGGAAGGATCAAAGATGAGAAAAGACGGGTGATAAGATATAATAACTGAAAATAGCTCTACATATTGTATAATGGTAATGAATATATTTTAGAAAATATTTATCCTATATAAAATATTTTTTATCATAACTTTCTCTAACTAAATATTTATTAGTTGTATTGTACTGATTTATTAAAAAGAAATAACAAGTCAAGTGAATAGCAAGTAAAATGTAGTTATTTTTAATAAATATTGAAATTGTAGATAAGTAATCCTATTAAATATTAAAATGCAACTATTTTAAAAAAATTCTCTTCTAAAGAAGGTAAAAGAGGGAAGTCTACTCCTAAACTTTGTGATTTAAGTGAATATTCCCCTCATTAAAAGGGTGGGACAAATATATGTTGTCATTTATGGAATGGTGCAGATATACCTTTTTTTGCTAATAATCCTATATTTTTTCAATTAAAAGATATTTTTTTCGTTTTAAAAGAATAATTTATTTTTTTAATTTGTTTAAAAAAATAATTTTTTCTTTTTTGATAACATTTTAGTTTTAACTTTTTACATGACATGTTTAAGACTATAAGTTTAAAGGATACTTTGGTACATTTGATATAACTTAAATTTAAGATCACAAGATTAAATTTTTTATTTATTATCTTAAATTTCATGTCAACTCAAGCGAAGTCATTCTTTTAGAAATGGAGGTAATACTTACCTTAAAAGCCATTGAATTTATTTTTAACTAGTTCATTAATTGTTTAATTAACTTGACCTGCTCAAAAAGATCTAGATTCTCTTCTATCCAACTTCATGGTGAATATTATCATGACATGTGATTTGATACAAAATTTAAGAAAGTAAAAAGAATTTTTGAATCTTGTACTGTTAGGTTACAATTATGTAAAAGATATTAACATAACATTTAATTTTATAATCTTAAACATGTCTTATAGAAAGTAAAGATTGAAGAATTTTTAAAAAGGAAAAGATAATCTTTCTAAAATCGACTAAAAAAAATGACAATCAAATTGAAATGGAGAGAGTAATATCTAATGACGACTAATTAATTTAAAGAGTTTTCAAAAAATAAAATATAATCTTTTTGAAAACGATTAAAAATGAAAAATGACAAATTAACAAATTGAAATGGATAGAGTAGTATGTGATGAAGGCTAATTAATTTATATTTTTATTTAGTTAGTTTTTTAATTATTAAAAAAATATTGAGTGCATTATATGCGTTTAAGATATACAATCATTGTTTAACCAAATTAATTAACAAAGGTAGCTGAACGCACTTTGCCCTATCTTTTTCGTATTTAGCATTCCATGATCCATAACGAGATTGTGGTCCCTTTCTTTGAATTCCTCAAAATTTTAATCACTCATTGAATCTGCAGATCCAGTTAGATAATCGAATTAAAAAAATGTGAATTGTTTTATCAGCTTAATATAATTTGAATCGTAAGATTAACATGATTTTATCGAGTGATTGATTTATTATCCACAAACTTGAAAACAAACTAAATTAAATAAAATTAACACAAAATCAAGTTCATCCAAATCAAATTAAATAAGAAAGTGATATAACCAATATGAATATCTCTTTGGGCAATATTATCATTGCACCTTATCCAATGGTGCATCGTCACGTTAGTATCCCAGGTGATGGAATGAAAAATTCTTTTACTATTTGAGCTTCGTGAATGAAGAAGTTTTTGATAAGAAAAACTCTTTTTTAATGTAATCTATGCGATGAGAATTTGATCTAGACAAATAATCACACAGGAAAAAAATTGAAGAATTACATAATATTTTATAAAAATTTAAAAAATTGGCACACCCTATCAACTAAGACAAGTAATTGACAAATATTAATCATGTTTTAAGAAAATGGCATAAAATGGCTATTCAGCAAACGAAAAAATTATAATCATTTTTCTTAAAAATAGTAAAAGAATATATAGTACTTTTCTCTCTTCTAACTTTCAATCAAAATTTCTCCTAAAAATTAGCAAAAAAATAAAAAATGGATGATAATTATTTCCTACTTACTTCCCTAGGCTTTCACTATATATTTTCAATTGTGCGTCATTATATTTCCCTTTGTGATTTATTTTAGTCAATTTCTTAGAGTCTTTGACATTTTTTCTCCTTTATTATCTAAGTTATAGAATATACTAACTTGCTTTTAGAGTATTCCTTTTGGTACTATATAATTAATTAATATATTTGTGATAATTTTATAAAATATTCAATTTCATTGATTGAGTTTGATAATGAATATTAATTTTGTTTCAGATTGTATATAAAATTAGTTTGTTAATAAATTCGAATCAATATACAACAATGTAAATTATAAAACAAAATAGTAATGCAAACCGATGTATACTTATTAGTTGAATACAAACCAATGTATATTAATGAATACTAATCTCGCTTTAAACAAATGTATACACGTTTGTTATGTGAATTCAATGGTTATGAATATTGTTTTAAAGAAATGGATACAAAATTATTAGATGAATTCAGAACAATGTATGTGCATGTAAAATTTAAAAAATGCTAATGCAATTAAATGTACATCAATTTATTAATACATACAAATTATTCGATACAAAAATATACTAGTCACTTCCTTAATAATTTTTTAAAAGAAAACTTATATAAATTCCACTAGCTTAGGAGCTAGTTACTTAGATACGCTCTAGTTTGCAATATTACATATCTTACCAGTCTAGATACATGTATCTTTGGATACATTGATCAAAATTAGGTATAATTTATTCTAGATATACATTGTACCCAAGTGAATTTGCATATATCTGAGATACATAACATATCTCACTCACCTCCCTCACATCTTTTCTATCTTGTTTGTCACTCTTGCATGTACTTGATACCTCAAATACATGCAAATCACACCAGGTACATACAAATGCATGTATCTAGGATGTATTTAGTGTGCATCTAATGTGATTCGCATGTATCTGAGACACATACGAATTTTGCTCTCCTCCCTTTCCATCTCGCTTACCTCTCTCTCTCTAATGTACTATATTTGATAGCAAAAATACATGTATTTAAGTTATCTTCATCAATATGTGATTGATTTTGAAAAATCTTAATTGGTGATAAGATACTTAATATTTTAAAAGTATAAGTAATAATAGTAAATAATATGATGATGAAGTATGTGCAAATATATAATTTTTCTAATTTAAATAAATGTATTTAGGAATGACAAAATTAGGCCATAGAAATATAGTCCATTTAAGTTTGGATTGGTTATTTGACCAGCCCAATGACTAGATCAACCAATATAAAAGTTGAGTTTATATGTAGATCAAATTGACTTATGAAAAATCTTATCATAATGTTTTTTCAAAAGATAATTTTTGTTTGATATATTATACATAATCATAATTTAAAAACAATTAAGAACTTATAAATTTTACAAGAACAAACAAATTAAAACTCCAGAATTGAGGATTGAGTTATGTCCCAACTTTTAGTCTTCTTTTAGCTTATTCTATTTCGGAAAAACAAGACAGAATTTTATATATAAACTATATACCACTCAACTTTTTGATTTAAAGTGGATATATCTTTGTCAAAAAAGGAATGCATCTATACCTTTGTCGTCTAACAAATATGTAACACTCGAATTTTTTTTAAATTAAGACTCAAATTATTCTTCATATGTGTATAGAGTCGTATCGGATGATTCTAAGTTGTACATAGGTGTTAAGGTCAATTCTTTAGTATGAGAATAAATTCAAACATTAATTGAGGTCAGAAGAGTCCTCTAGCACAAAATTGAGTTGAAAGCTCCCTTACTGATTGTAACACCCCCAACTTTTAAGCATAGATTTGGAACTTTTTGCATATAGACTCGAACCCAATGACTTCTAAGTTGTGCATCTATGTTATGATTTTTTTTTCTAAGTATTTGAAGTGTATTGGATGTGGTTTAGCGTCATAAGGAACCTCAAATACCAAGTCAAATTCAAAGCATTTCTATTAGCTAATTTTTCACATGAGTTCATTTAAAGGTCAACTTCAAATAACTATAAATTTCATGGTATAAAAAGTTAGATGACCCATAACCATTCATGGTGTCATGTGTAATAAGCATGCCCCCCTAATTATTTTACATGGCGTCATGTGTAAGCTAATAATTAAGAACATTAACGGCGATAAATTAGATAACTAAGAAAAGCAATAATGAATAAAGCATAATATTTGATATAGCTTGGTCAAGTGATCTGCATATTCAAAAACTAATACTTCATTAAAAACAAGCATTTTGACAGAAAAATCTCCCCCCTAAATAAAACTATTCAATAACGACAGTAGGTATTTGTTTACAACATATTTTTAAAGTAATAAATTGTAATTACAAATAAAATATGAAGAAATGTAATTTTAGTCACAAGTAATGTGGATACAAATCTGTTACTCTCTTGATTATTCTCTCATGATATTTCTCCATGATTCGAAGGCCGTTAGTGGCGTACTTCTCGAACATAGGACCATGATGATTTTGTCCTCCTTAAGTTGTCATACTTTGATCTCTCTATCGGATATTTTGAGATGTCTTTTCAAGTGAATATAATACCCTTTATATAAGCATGAATTAGGGTTTAAGGTTGAGTAGCCTCCAAGAAACTCTGACTAAAATAGAACTCATGAGTAGCCTCCAAGAAACTCTGACTAAAATAGAACTCATCTTGTAGAGTCCTATAAAATTTCTATGTCTACAAATGCCCCTTGCTTCAAGGCTTGTCGGAGTGTAGACTTATGAAAAATTATATGAACATAATGTCTTATCATGCCAAGCTTATCTTAGCAATAGAGTAGTAGTAAAACATAATATGAAAAATAATTCTCTATTCTAGTTAGGGTTCTTGTAACTGCAGTAGAGATTTACAAATCTTGATTTATGAGAGAAGGGATTAAGGGCAGATTTGGTCCTACCGGGTGTAGAATTTGTAGACGATAAAATTCTCATTGAGAAAATAATAATCAAGAATGAGAATATCGCAACAATTTGTAGTATTTGATTTCAATAATATGAGTGTTACAATCTCTACGAATCATCTGATTTGCCTTTTCAAGTGTAAATTCAAGGGCTCTTAAGTTTGATCTTGAATTTGAAGTCTGTTCTTGAATCCGATCTTAAATTTTGATCTTGAATCTTGATTTTGATCTTGTTTCTTGATCTTGAATCTTAATTTTGATCTTATTTCTTGATTTTGATCTTATTTCTTGGTCTTGATCTTGAGTTCAAGAGCTTTTAAGCTTGTTCTTGAACTTGAAGGCTTGAATGTTTGAATTCTTGAATTTGTATTTGATCCACGAGCTCTCTCTAGCTTTTTTTTAGAATTCTTGATGTCAATTCTGAATTATGAAGACCCTTATACATAGTTGTAGAATAGATGAGTTATGATAGAATCAAGCTTTCTCCCGGCCAATCAAATTTAGGTAACATAACGTATTGGACTTTAATGAAATGGGTCTGTCAGTTTGATCACATGGCATGATCCTATTGGCTTCTTTGTTTGACTTGGTGTGCCATGTCGTTTGACACGTGGCATCAAGTGAGCCTCTTAGATGAAGGGATATAGGGTCCACTGAAGTGGGTCATCTTTTGTAGCCCAAATAAATAAATTTGGGCTTTTAATTAAATCTATATTTTATCGAACTTAATTAATAAACACAATTATACTAATCCACAATATTCATTTTGAACTAATATATTTTGAATTTAATATTGTCATGCCCCGAGTCTACACCCTAGACGTGACTGACCCTCGAAAATCATCGCCGGTCCCCAAACGAACCCTTGGCCTGGCTGACTTACTCAACTGAAAACTTTACATGTATGCAGAAGCTTTACAAGATAAACCTTTTAAAATATTTAATAAAAACTCAGAGAATCTAAAATCAAGCTTTATACAAAGTCTAAAAAATAATTTTTATACAATTTGTAAAAATACTTAACATGTCTGAATGGAAAGACTAGATCGACTTACAAATTCTGTCCATGAAGCCTCTACTATACTGAGATAGATGTCCCAACGAAACCCACAGCTACCTGACTGTAAAATAAAATAAATAAACTAAACTAACTAGAGTCCTCTGAAAACAAAGAGGTCTCAACAATTGCCTCTGAAAAGCTGACGTACTGAATATTTGTTATCATGTGGATACCTGAATCTGCATCATAAAACGATGCAGTGCCAAAGACGTCAGTACGTGAAATGTACGGTATATAAAATGGCCAAAACGAAAACTCAAGATAAGGCAATATGTTTAAAGTAACTACAACATATCTCAAAATACAGTAGTATAAGTAATAAATGCAATACATCCTGAAAATAGAACATATGCTGAAAGTTTGTACGTAAAACAAACTTACTTTAACTTGGTGAGTTTCTCTAACCGACAACTACCACTATGAACTTCGTGGTGATACAGTGTCTTGCCCACGCTGCTAGAACGGTTTCATACTTTGCCGGGGTACGAAACGAAAACTAGGGGTGTGGATCCATCCCAAAACTAGGTCATCTTAGTGGCAAGTGAGGAGTTGTACCTTGGTACAATCCTATCTTACGCTAGCTACGTAGTTTATGAGTTCAAGTTATTACTATTACTCTCACGCATATCGGTACTTAATACTACTCCTAAAATAACTTTTGTAATGCTCATATCTGAAAACATACCCCACTCTAGGGGTAAACTGAAAATATACTACTTGGAGCCTTGGCTCAACATATTTTCTATAAACTGATTTTTCTTGCTCAAAACTAATAATGCCTTCTCAAACTCTGAAACTTATGCATGACGAATAATAATGCAAAAATACCTTAACTATCTGAACTGCTTTTTAAATCTGACATGCTATGCTCAAAAGATAGTGTAGTAAATAGACTATAAAATACCTTAACTATCTAAACTGTTCTTTTAAATTTGACATGCTATGCTCAAAAGATAGTGTAGCAAATAGACTACTTGTATAACTCATGCTAATGTGTTTCTTTAATCAACTCATACCTTGAACTGAATATCCTTTCATGAATTTCATAGAGTCATAATTATATGAACATAATGTCTTATCATGCCAAGCTTATCTTAGCAATAGAGTAGTAGTAAAACATAATATGAAAAATAATTCTCTATTCTAGTTAGGGTTCTTGTAACTGCAGTAGTACTTCAAGAATTTAAAAGGATGTATTCAATGCTGACGTTCTTAGCATGATAATGATAAAACAACAAAGATTTCATAATAAAGTTCTGTATTTTCTCCATAAAATCATATGAATAAACTTGACTTGACTCTTGACTAGAATTCTTGATAGTAAATAAATAAGATTTTACGTAGCCTTACATACTTGGTTGGGAGATAGACAATCGAATTCGCAAGGGATTGACCTCAACCTCTGGAACCCTAGCTTTTCTTCTCTTCTTCTCTCAAGAACCACAACTCAATTTTAGCGTAAGAAAGTTTAGAATAGGTTTAGAAACCCTTTTTAGACCTAAAACGACTTATATTGATCGTGGATGAAGTCTAGGAGGGGTGGGGATTGACCAAAATGCCCCTCACGAAACAAAAAAAAAGTTTTTTTACCCAAAAAACTCAGTCCGCGTCGCACCTAGGATGTGCACATGTATAATTTTTGACTGAAAACTTAAAACGCGTTGAAAAACTATTTTTCATATGAAAATACACATAAAACACATTTGTCAAATGCGTTTTATGTGTAAGTTTTCATAAATCGCTTTCCGATTGATTTTTTAATCTCATAGAAAAATTTTAAAAAAACTATAAGTGTTGGCTCGCATCCCAGGCGCGTCGCGCCTTGGGTGCGCACCAACACTGTTTTTGAATTTAATTATGAAAATTTATTGTTTGATCCGACAGCTCTAAAATCGAGTCGAAGCTATTTTTCCACTCAATTTTTTGTACTGATCACAAATCTGGTCTCAAATTTTCTATTGGAGCTTGGAAAGATGTGTTATGCGTACGATTCCATTATAGGAGTATTTCGATAATTTCACGGGTGTTACAATATCTCCCCCTTGGGATCATTCGTCCTTGAATGATGAGGATGTTGTGGTTTACTCAAAGCAAAACTCTACTCAAGAATTTCGACAAGCAAGACTACACAATTGAAGCAATTATCAACCTCAAGGATAGAGGTAAAAATTTACCTCCAACATCACCATAAAAAAGGACGGATAGAATACAATAACCCCAATACTCAATACTCGAATAGTAAACTAAATGATAAACTTTAACTTAATATAGGAACTCAACAAGTTAATGTA
>DF359717.1:13867-32980 GCA_000787875.1 Solanum virginianum
GAACTCAACAAGTTAATGGACTTCATATCTGTATTGAGAAAAAGGTTACCATCTCGAACACTTCCATCAAAATTTCTGAAAACTCTAAAAGAAGACTATTGATCTGATGTAAGGATAGAACTGTCATGTACTAAAAGAACCAACTGTTAGCCTTCAGCGCAACCACTCTCCCCAATTATGCTCTTCTTCTTGAGTTATGCCCCTCACTAACTGAAGCTTATAACTCTCATCAACACCTAAGTCTATTGCATACTTTTATCATGTTCAAGCCTACCTCAAAGCATAAAGTGCTACTTGTAAGGTGGTCATACTTATACCAATCTAATTCATAAGGATTATGTTTTGCACTTCTATAGAAATTTTATTATAGATAATATTATTCCCATACATATACTTGGAATTCATTGCCAAAAGTCATCGATAGCCTACAACTATCCCTCACTTAATGGCGATCACACATTCAAGCTTATCATTCAAATCACTTTATATCTTCTTAGAGGTTGACATTACTTAGAAATCTTTAAACTTATGATGGAACCTCTACACCCACAACCTTATTAACTCTTAAAGGCATACCAATCTACTCTTACCAGTTTCTTATACACAACAAAATCCCATTTTTTTCCCTGCTTGTAACCTTAAATGGGATAAACATACTATAACTGTCACTACAAATGACACATATCCTCTTTCATCTATCACTACTCATTTACTATCATGAACATCACTATCAATACCAAAAGTAGGAATTATTAGAAGGGCTTAGAGTGTAATATCGTAAGCATGATTCATTTAGGAAATCTTATATGAGAACATTCATAACATAATATTTTACCACTAGTGTTTTAGGGCTCATCACGAGTTTATGGAACTATGCATCCTGTGAAGATCAAGTCTTGTCTTGCTAACATAAGGCTGGAAACTATTAGTTCATGTGATAAGATCAGAATTGCTGAATGAAGTTATCACTTCTTACTTTAAGAGCTGAACATGAACACGTATCAATATGAAGTTCATGAGTTTGAATCATGGGCATGGTGCCCTTGCATATGATAGGAATAAAGTATCATCACGATGAAGTAGAAAGAATATATATGAAATAGAAAAGCATCAGCGTCTTATTTTGATCAACTCAACTCTATCAAAAGCTCAAGATCTACTTTGATTTATTACCTAAACATCTCCCCCTTAGCTCAAAGGTCACCTCTCTAAGTCTGTGAACTGATTCTCTTCCCTAAGCTATAAGTACAACCCTCTAGACGATTGGAGCACCACTATGTACAGAATGCTTATATCCTCCTGTTACTTACTACTCAAAGATATGAAATTACTGTTAAAATATTTCTTCTGAGATACCAACTTCTATATTTCTTCTATATATCATTATAGACATCTTCAATTTCTTGCTACTCTTATTGGCATAATAGCCTCTTTCTATGACTTATGATCTAAGATCTTCCTTTTTGGTCTGCTAACATTCATCTTCTATGTTCACTTACATTTGACTAGAGAAAAGTTGGACTATAATGGGAGACTCTTCATTATCTACGACTATCCCCCTTTGACCCAACTCCTAAGGGTGGTAAAAAATGTCCACATTAGCCTACTCCACATTGATATCTCAATGTACTATCTAGGTACCATTGTAACTCATATACTTAAAGTATTTCACTATTATATACTATTTTAGATATATATTTTAGCCCCCTTTCTCTTACCTAATGACTAAACCTCAATTCTCTATTTTCATCTAAGTGTCACATTTGCCATACTCGTAAGCACACACTTCTTTCAAGCTAATATCTTAATTTCTTGCGTATGCTATGTCAAGCCTACTAGAAAAATCTCCAACTAATAGTGATCTACTATGTTATGCCCTCTAGTCTTATATTGAACACATATACTTATCATTACTAATACAAAGCTACTTCAATATCAACTCCTTTCATATTCGAGTGTGCACCATCTCATACAAACTAACAACTCTTCCTCTACCTTATCATAGAAGCTAGATGATACTTACTACTCTTTAACCAAAACTTATAAGGAACTCGACTTATCACCACATGACTCTTAGCTACTAACTTCAAGAAGTTACTATTCCCACTCTTCGTGATTTCTACATCTTTCTAGCTTTAGGATCATTCTACCACATATGGTTTACAAAGACCTTCAATCACCTTCTCTCAAGGGGAGGGGATACTACTAAGTATTTAGAGGCATAACTTAACTTTTCTCTCAAGAATAACATCTGAAGAATGATTTAGGGAACAGAGTCTGGAAATACATCTTGTCTTGCTCTAGCTCAAACACACGATTCATATGAATAAGAGTGCATTATTTTGAAATGATAAACTTAAGCACACTAGTTGGCTCCTCTCAAGCCTAGTATAGTCTCTTTGCTTTCTGAATACTTTATATAAAGGTAACTCAACAATAAGGATCTGAAATTTTCTATTCCAACCACCTTAATTATGAGAGGTAGTCAAACAAATCTGGCAACCGCACGAATATAGACAAGTTTCTTAGCAAGTAACTCTATTGCAGGATCTAGAGTGTGAAAGAAGGAAAACTTTCCTTAGATGTCAATAGTCTCTCATTTATAGAAATAGGGACCACAAAACAATAAATAAGATCCTACAGACATGGCTTCATAGACACCCTAGGACACTTAAACTCGATGCTCCGATACCAAGTTTGTCATGCCCCGAGTCTACACCATAGACGTAACTAGCACTCAAAAAACATCACTCATCCCCAAGCGAACCCTTGGCCTGCATGACTTACTCAACTGAAAACTTTACATACATGCAGAAGCTTTACAAAATGAACCTTTTAAAATATTTAATAAAAACTCAGACAATCTCAAATCAAGCTTTATAAAAAGTCTGAAAATAACTTTTCATACAATTTGTATAAATACTTAAAATATCTAAATGGAAAGACTAGACCGACTTACTAACTCTGTCTATGAAGCCTTTACTATACTGAGGTAGGTGCTGCACCAAGACCCACGGCTACCTGACTGTAAAATAAAATACATAAACTAAACTGACTAGAGTCCTCTAAAAATAAAGAGGTCTCACCAATTGCCTCTGGAAAGCTGACGTACTGAATATTTGTTATCACAGTACGTGGAATGTACGGTATGTAAAATGACTAAAACGAAAACTCAAGATAAGGTAATATATTCAAAGTAATTACAACATATCTCAAAATAAAGTAGCATAAGTAATAAATGCAATACATGCTGAAAAATAGAACATATACTAAAAGTCTGTATGTAAAACCAACCTGCTTTAACTTGGGGAGTTTCAATAACCGACAACCACCACTATGAGCTTCGTGGTGATACAGCGTCTTGCGTACACTGCCAGAGCCGTTCCATACTTTGTCGAGGTAAGGAACGAAAATTAAGGGAGTAGATCCATCCAAAAACTGGGCCATCTCAGTGCAAAGGGAGGAGTTGTACCTTGGTACAATTCTATCCTACACTGGCTACGTAGTTTATGAGTTCAAGTTATTACCATTACTCTCACTCATATCGGTACTCAATATTACTCCAAAAATAACTTTAGTAATGCTCATAT
This sequence comes from Solanum virginianum, assembly GCA_000787875.1. Taxonomy (NCBI): domain Eukaryota; kingdom Viridiplantae; phylum Streptophyta; class Magnoliopsida; order Solanales; family Solanaceae; genus Solanum; species Solanum virginianum. Next base: position 17,458 of record DF359717.1, read on the forward strand.
CTGAAAACATGCCCCACTCTAGAGGTAAACTGAAAATATACTGCTTGGAGCCTTGGCTCAACATATTTTCTATAAATTAGTTTTTTCTTTCTCAAAACTAATAATGCCTTCTCAAACTCTGAAACTTATGCATGATGAATAATAATGCAAAAATACCTTAACTATCTAAACTGTTCTTTTAAATTTGACATGCTATGCTCAAAAGATAGTGTAGCAAATAGACTACTTGTATAACTCATGCTAATGTGTTTCTTTAATCAACTCATACCTTGAACTGAATATCCTTTCATGAATTTCATAGAGTCATAATTATATGAACATAATGTCTTATCATGCCAAGCTTATCTTGGCAATAGAGTAGTAGTAAAACATAATATGAAAAATTATTCTCGATTCTAGTTAAGGTTTTTGTAATCGCAGTAGTACTTTAAAAATTTAAAAGGGTGTACTCAACACTGACTTTCTTAGCATGATAATGATAAAACTACAAGGATTTCATAATAAAGTTCTGTATTTTCTCCATAAAATCATACGAATGAAATTGACTTGACTTTTGATTAGAATTCTTGATAGTAAATATAGGTTAGGCACGAAAATAAGATTTTAGGTAGCCTTACATACTTGGTAGGGAGATAGACAATCAAATTCGCAAGGGATTGACCTCAACCTTTGGAACCTTAGCTTCTCTTCTCTTCTTCTCTCAAGAACCCCAACTTAATTTTAGCGTTAGAAAGTTTAGAATAGGTTTAGAAATTTTTTTTAGACCTAAAAAAACTTATATTGATCGTGGATGAAGTCTAGGAGGGGCGGGGATTGACCAAAATGCCCCTCACGAAACAAAAGAAAAGTTTTTTTACCCGACAAACTCAGTTCGCATCGCACCTAGGACGCGCACATGTATAATATTTGACTGAAAACTAAAATGAGTTGAAAAACTATTTTTTGTATGCAAATACACATAAAATGCGTTTGTCAAATGTGTTTTATGTGTAAGTTTTCTAAATCGCTTTTTCAATTGATTTTTCAATCTCGTAGAAAATTTTTGAAAAAACTATAAGTGTTGGTCCACGTCCCAGGCGCATCGCGCCTTTGGCGCGCACCAATATTGTTTTCAAATTTAATTACGAAAAATTATTTTTCGACCCAATTGCTCTAAAATCGGGTCGAGGCCATTTCACCACTCAGTTTTTCGTACTGATCGCAAATTTGATCTTGAATTTTCCATTGGAGTTTGGGAAGACACGTTATGCGCACGATTTCATTCTAGGGGTATTTCGGTAATTTCACGGGTATTATAAATATGTTTTGCATCATTTTATAAAATTTATATTTAATAAATTTTATATGTTTACAAATGCCCCCTACTTCAAGTCTCATCGTTATAATTGTATATATATTTTTTGAGACTAGACTTGAATTATTGCCTTAATATCCCTCGAGATCAAGGAGACAATTTTTTTATACCCAAAATCGATAAGGAAAGCCAATATATATATAAACATTGTTTAAAAAAATGACACGTTTGTCATTTTAAATTCACTTCTTATTGAAGATGTGACGTGACCCACATGTTATGGCCTATCTGGATATTGTTAACAATATTACATTGTCATATTAAATGGTAAACATGTTGCTTACATGTAAAGGTGGCACACGATTTGTTATATATACATAATAACAAATGTCATCGCCTGTACGTATCCAACTAGAAACAGGGCACTTTTTTTAATCCTTTTACTAATTGAACACTTTTCTTTTCATATCCAATCAGAAACAGGACACCTTTTAAATCATTTTACTAATTGGACACTTTTTTTTTTTCAATCGTATTCCATTAGAAGTTAAATACCCTCATTTTATTAATCTATAAATAGCCCCTCCACCTTCATCTTATGAAATTCACTTCATAAATTTTGAGATTGCTGGATTCATCTTTACTGCCAAGAGATATTCGTGGTCAGGTAATTTCTTCTTCCCTTTTTTTTCTTGTGTTCTTTTGTTGTTCCTTTTTTTTTTTGGTAGGGTTGTGAATTTAAGCTTCATTATTTCACAAGAATTTGGTTTTGAGGTGTGGAGGGATAACTTCGCGCTCACGCCTTGAGATCACCACTTTGACGCTTTACACTGTTCTAAATATTTAAACATGGGGACCAATAATATGAGGCTTTATGCTGTTCTAAATGTATAAACATAGGAGACCGACAATGCGAAACTTTATGTTGTTCTAAATGTTTAAACATAGGGGACCAACAAAATGAGGCTTTACACTGTTCTAAATGTTTAAACATAAGGGGCCAACAATACGAAGCTTTACGCTGTTCTAAATGCTTAAACATAGGGGACCAACAATACCAGGCTTTACGCTATTTTTAATGTTTAAACATAGGGGACTAACAATACGAGGCTTCACGTGTTCTAAATGTTTAAACATATGGGACCAACAATATGAGGCTTTATGTTGTTCTAAATATTAATACATAGGGGACCAACAATGCAAGGCTTCACGCTGGTCTAAATATTTAAACATAGGGGACCCCTAATACGAGACTTTACACTGTTCTAAATGTTTAAACATAATTTGTAGATGATAAAATTTGCGTTGAAAAATAATAATCATGAACGAAAATATTACAACAATTTGTAGTATTTGATTTTAATAATGTGAGTGTTACAATCTCTATGAATCCTCTGATTTGCCTTTTCAAGTATAAATTCAAGGGCGCTTGAGCTTGATCTTGAATTTGAAGTCTGTTCTTGAATCCGATCTTGAATTTTGATCTTGAATCTTGATTTTGATATTGTTTCTTGATCTTAAATCTTGATGTTGATCTTCTTTCTTATTCTTTGATCTTGATCTTGAGTTCAAGAGCTTTTAAGCTTGTTCTTGAACTTGAGGGCATGAATGTTTGAATCCTTGAATTTGTGGCGTTTGCTCCACGAACTCTTTAACTTTTTGTTAGAATTCTTGAAGTCACTGGGTGTGCCAATTTGTTTACAACATATTTATAAAGTAATAAATTGCAATCACAAATAAAATATGAAGAAACGTAATTTTATTCATAAGTAATTTGGGTACAAATCTGTTACTCCCTTGATTCTTCTCTCATGATATTTCTCCATGATTCGAGGGCCATTTCTCCATGATTCGAGGGTTGTTAGGGGCGTATTTCTCGAACTATGATGATTTTGACCTCCTTAAGCCATCATATTTTGATCTCTCTATGGAATATTTTGATATGTCTTTTCAAGGGAATATAGTACCCTTTATATAGACATGAATTAGGGTTTAGTATTGAGTAGCCTCCAACTCGGGTAAGAACTATGGGAGGAGACTCAGAGTATTTTTCTATTGAGATGGAACTCCATCAATGATCTGTGTTGAGCCCTTTCCTATTTGCCTTGGTGATGGATGAGCTAATGGGATCTATCCAGCAAGGAGGTTTCATGGTGTATGATATTTGCAGATGACATAATACTGATTGATGAGACTCGGACCAGAGTTAATGATAGGTTAGAGGCTTGGAGACATGCCTTGGAGTCAAAAGGATTCAAATTGAGCAAGACCAAAATAGAATATTTGGAGTGCAAATTCAGTATTGCAAGGGATGAAGCAGACATTGATGTGAGGCTTGCCACTCAATCTATCCCCAAGAGGAAAAATTTTAAGTATCTAAGGTCCATCATCCAGAGTAGTGGCGATATCGACGATGATGTCACACATTATATTGGGGCAGCATGGACTAAATGGTGGCTTGAATTTGGAGTATTGTGTGATAAGAAGATACAAAAATGGAGGCTAGCCTCTGGAGTATTGTGTGACAAGAAGATACCACCTAAACTCAAAGATAAGTTTTACAGAATGGTGGTTAGACCATCTTGTATAGGATGGAGTGTTGGCCAGTAAAAAAAATACATATTTAGAAAGATGCATGTTGCAGAGATGAGGATGTTGAGATGGATGTGTGGTCACACCAAGAGTGATAAGATTGGGAATGAGAACATTTGGGAGAAGCTAGAGGTGGCTCCTATGACAGATAAGATGAGGGAAGCGAAACTGTGATGGTTTGGACATGTGCAAAGAAGGAGTGTCGATGCTCTTGTTAGGAGGTGTGAAAGGTTGGTTTTGGGAGTGTCACAGAGAGGTAGAGGTAGATTGAAGAAGTAATGGGGGGAGGTGATCAGACAAGATATGACGAAACTTGATTTCACCGAGGACATGACCTTAGACAGAAAAGAGTAGAGGTCGCGAATTAGAGTAAAAGGCTAATTGGTAGGGTTAGGTAGATGCATGGTCTTAGGGTATAGTAGGGTTAGGTAGAGGACATGTTTTTTTATCATGTGTTCTCATTATCTGTTGTATATGTGTTAATTTTATCATATTTACATACTGTCATGTGGTATTCATTATTAGTCGCTCTTTCTGTTCCCTTCTCTTTTCTTTTTGTCATATATAGTTCTTTCTGCTTATGAGTTTTGAGATAAGGATTCCCAGGAAACAACCTCTCCACTTCTATGAGGTAGTGATAAGGTCTGCGTACATTCTATCCTCCCCAGATCCCATTTGTGGGATTTCACTGGATATGTTGTTGTTGTTGTTGTTGATTGAGTAGCCTCCAAGAAATCCTAACTAAAATAAGACTCATCTTATAGAGTCTTACAAAATTTCGATCTCTACAGTATTATTCTATAATTTATAGAAAACACAGATCCAAGCAAACTTTAAAAATCCCTAATAAAATGAATTCTACGCTTGAAATAGTTAAATGATCTAATCTAATTTATTAGTACAAAAGACTCCTCAACTTATAGAAATTAGAATACTAATAGTATTAATGATTTTATAACAAAAAGTCCATCGCGAATCACAAACAAAAGCAAAAAAAGACTCCTACATAAGAGAAAATCAAAACTTTAAGGATATATAATTAATATACAATTTTCAAAACATAAATTTTTAATTATTAGAAATTGTTACATTGTTCAACTAAAGGAAACCTTTAATCGTCACGATTCTTATCTAGATAAAAAAATTCCTATACAATTTAAGAGACTAAATTACATAAATGTGTCAACAAATTTTATTTATAACTAAATGTCAATGTTTTTAAACAAAAGTACACATAGATGGCGAAAGCCAAAAAAAATGAAACAAAGAGAAAAAAAGTCTTAGTTAATGCACTTTGTCTCTCTCATGCATGGAAAAAGCTCCAAAAAAGAGAAGAACAAAAAAGTGATCTTAATTAATGTTCTTTGTCTCTCTCATACATGGAAAAAGCCTCAAAAACAAGGATATTATATGCTAAAAAAAGTGGACGGTTTGAGTGTTAATATTGGTAAAATTGTCTATAATATATATGTTCTCAGTATTTTGATTAACTTTTGATGGCAGTAATGATTTTGGTTAAATTGTTGATAACAATAAATATGATGACAGTAATTTGGTTGATTATTTATACAATGTCGGTTTTTTTTATTTGACTGGTAATAGTGTTGATAAAATTATTGATAACAATATATTTGTTATTAGTTTCTTGGTGAATATTTGGTGTCAAATTTGGTGTCAAACTTGATTATTTTTATTTGATTGGTAATAGTGTTGGTAAAATTGTTAAAATCAATATATATGTTAGTTTTTTTTGAATGTTTGGTGGCAAAGTTCGTTTTCTTATTTGATTGATAATAAAAATTAAAGAAAGTGAGAAGTAAAAAGAAATTTGGTCATAAAATTAAAATAGAATAAGAAAAGAGAAAAAAATCAAACAATATTAAAAAAAAGAATAGATTGAAGAGAGAGAGAAAATTGTCACTTTGTAATAAGCAAAAGTTTTTCAAGAAAAAAGGAAAAAGAAAAAAATAATACACAACTTGGGAATATAAAAGGTTTCTCATGTGTTGTCAAATCTCAATTAATGTCATTAATTGTGCATTTTTAGTTTTTAAAAAAAGAAAGAAAACAATTAATATGACATGAATGAAAATAAAAAAACTTAAAAGTATAAAATATTTTGGGGTATTAACATAATTTGTAATTTAACCTCTTATATTCTCTTTCAATTTTTTCATAAGTATTCTAATTGATTTTAAAATTCTAAAATAAGTAAAATCTTACTTTTAATTTAAAATTTCTACATATTAGGAATTCTTGCCCGATTCAAATTAGAAAGGATTTAATATGAATATTTATTTAATTTTTAGGATCTTAAATATTTTTTATAAAATAAAATAAATGGTGAAAAGATGATTTTATCTAAAGCGAAATTTGAATGGAAAAAAGTTCAAACAATATTTTGCAAAAGCCGGATTTGATTCTTTTGCGACTGGGCGGACCATATTCCCATTCGAAATACTGTTTAGCTCATCAGATGGAATAACTTTAGATTCTCCCAAATCTTTATTTTTCAGAGTTTCTTGATGTTATGGCGAAGAACTGGCAAGAACATTGTCTACATTGACGGTCTTAGTAATGCGACATAACAAATTTGTCTTCATATCGAGTATGACCACGTTGTCTTAAGGCCTTTAGTATATTATCACAAAGACAATATTCTTTCATATTTCAGACATATTTTTTTCATTAAAACGGAAAGTTTTCTTGAACCCAATGAGTGATCTTTTCTTGTCATAAATTGGTCTACTGTTGACGACTCCTTTCCATGAGCCGCCGCTACTAACAATTCCCCTATTGACGTTTCTTAGTTTTTTTTCTTTAACTGAGTGAACACATAATGAACACTAGTAGTTATAGTCGTCTCAAATAATTGAGAAGGTTTCTTATTGCCATACAAGTCGACAAGTTAAAATTGAACAGACACACCAGTAATAAATTTAAAAAGAGAGGTCAGTTGTTCATCATCAAAATTCATCTCATAGTTGTTATAGAAACAAATTTTAATACTTCATCTTGTCCATTGATAGGTATTTAATATGGAGTTGATAACTATCACATTGATTCTTACTGGTCTTACTAACGGTGCATGTGAAGCTGCATTCGTTTATGACCTACTCTTTTTTTGATAATTTTTAAATATATTTTAGATTTTAAAAATAATTTTGGCTTTACTTTTTAATGAAATAATTTCGAGTCAAATGAAGGGTAAGAAAATGAATTTTGAGTCGACTGATCTTTTTGGTATAGTTCGTGTATATATACATGTGATTACACTATTTGACTAGTGAAAAGAATTCAATAATCTTGCAAATCATGTGTTTGATGATTAAATTCATCATTGGTATAAGAGTCAATTTTTTTTATTTGTTTTCTAATCTAGATAAATATTGGGAAGAATTTCCTGTTTAATATCTTTTTGATTTTTTTTTCGTTGTTTTGGGTGTGACTGCCAGAAATTAGAAAAACATATATATATATTTTTTTTTTAAATTGGGGGGAGTGGAAGGTGAAACAGGGAGAGAATTACAATGTAGGGAATTGAATGCTCACCAACAAGGTGAAAGTTTAGGTAACCAATTAATTGAGCTACTAATATTCCTCTATAACAGAAAAACATATAATTTGCTTTTAAAAAAAAATTGGGGATAGGGGAAGGAAAAATGGGGAGGGGATTATAATGTGTGAAATCGAACCCTCACCAATAAGGTGGGAGTTCAAGTAATCAACTAATCAGAAATTAGAAAAACATATAATTTGCTCTGTCTCTGTTTGAGTCATTATACAATTCAAACTTAAAAGAAAGTTCATTGCCAAATAGACCAAGTGTTGTTTTAAAATAAAAAGGGACAGACTATTGGAACTTTTGCTGTGTATCCATTTTTGAAAATTTATTTTTCAAAAGTTCCTTTTAAAATAATAACAATAATAATAAGTTTACAAGGTGTGATAGCCTTGATAAAGAAGTATTTTGGTACTATCTTGTTTCTTGGTTTTTTTGAAAGTTTTTTTTTCTCAAAGTCATAGAAAAAAAAAAACAAAGGGAGAGATATGATGTTTTATATATTTTTTTCACACTGTATTAAAGATGACCAAGTTTACTGTTCATGTCAATGACTCTTTAATTATTGTGCAATAATGACATTCACTTTTGAAAATATTGATGCCGTCCAAATACTATTTCAAAATATTTGAGCTTTTTCACTTCTACTAATTCTAAGTGTGTTAATAATGTTATGAGTACATTGAATAAATGTATCTTTTATTAATATTGAAGAACAGTGATAGTGAAAGCTTCAACATTTTTTTTAAAAGGGAAGGTATGTAATTGGCAGATAAAAAAATGAGGTCGTTGTTTTCTTCAAATTTTTATTTTTAAAATTATAGGCATCTGATTATCATAAACTATGAGAGTAGATCATAATTGAATTTTCTTCTTAAATCTCATACAAAATTATTTTATACAAATTTTTGTATAATTTTTTTTATGTGGTTAGTCCTAATAATTTTCTGTATGTGTTACAAATAGTCATGATATTGATAAGGATACCCAAATGATTTCTCACAAAGCAACAGAAGGATAGGGTGAAAACTATTATTGACAATATGGTTAATCTCTCGTCAGAATTCAATATTGAATATGATGATCTTCGAAAATTTATGAAATACATAATGACAATTAACAAGTTAATTCAAGAAGTTGTGTGGGATGGGTTTTATTGACCACAGAAAAGAAATATATGGCTTTACGATCTGCATTGTCATAAATTTTAATTTTTTGGGAAAGGGATTAAAAATACCCTTTAACTATATGAAAGGAACAAAAATGTCTTTATCATCGATACGTTGGTAAAAAATGCCCTTATTGTTACCAAATGGATCAAAAATGTCCCTCTTTAAATAAATAAATATATATATATATATATTCTTTCTTTTTAAACATATCGTGTTCCTAATAAAAATATTATTGTTAAAGGATCATTTTATTGTTTTGTTTTTAAAAAAAATCACATTAACTAATAAAATTGCAAGAAAATAATTTTTTTTTTAATCTCAATTTATCAATTAAAATAGAACATTGTAAACTCAATATTAATTTTTATTTAGATAACGATAAAAAATAGTAATTATAATAAAGCAAAAAATTGAGTTTTGATTTTGTTTTTCTAAAACTGAAATAGGATAAATATTTGCTAATTAAAAAAATATTATTAAAGAAATAATGTGTTTAAAAATAAAAATAAAAATAAAAATAAAAAATAAATTTATTTAAAAAAGAGCATTTTTGACCCATTAAATAACAATAAAAATATTTTTGCACCAAAATATTAATGACAAGAGTATTATTGAATCAAAGTATAAATCAACGATGTTTTTATTCCTTCCATATAGTTTAAGAACATTTCTGATTTTTTTTTTAATATTATAACAACTCAACAAGTTAAATAATATTAAAATAAAATGGGGGAGGGAATACATTATTTTGCATTGATTTACTACTCTATTACGAGTAGTATTTGGCAGTATAGATTGTATGGGGCCCTCCTATTTATGTGAAAGTGATGACTCATTAGACAGCATTAATCTCTTGGGAAGTGACACCACTAAATTTTCTTTCATTATATCCTTTTTATTTAATTTGGAATGTCCCACTTATCAAACATATTTATTGAACAAAAACAAAGAGCAAAGCGTGACCAAATTATTAGTAGCATTAGCAGCAGTAATACATAATGACTAATTTATGAAAACTAAGAATACAATGAAACTAAGGTTTGCAAGGGGGCAGTGGTGAACCACAAAGACAATCATTTCCAGCAAATGAATTAGCTCCAAACTTTGTTGGTGGAAGCTGACCACACAAATGATTACTACTCAAATTCAACTTGTTTAGTCCAGCAATTGCCTTTGGAACTTTCCCATAAACCATATTCCTAGACAAATCCAAATCCTTCAGTGTATTAACAATTCTCAATTTCTCCAAATCAAACTTCAATTTATTCCCAGAAGCATAAAATCCTACCAAGAAATCAGTGCTGTTCAATAATCCAATTGGAGTTCCACTAATCTCATTATCCGATAAATCAATATAGTCGTAAAAATACGTTGTGTTTGGCTTCCAATCATCCAATTTCATCTTGATCCCACATTTTGCTAGCTTCAGTGAGTATATAATTGGAGAAGCAGTCACCCAATTTGGAATTTTACCCAAGTGGAAATTATTGTACGACAGATCTAGAGACTCTATGCCCTTAACAAACAATGTTGGAAATGGATCTACAAGAAGATTGTGCGATAAATCAAGATTGAAGATTTTCGTCAGATTTGCAAAAGTTTTAGGCACAGTTCCCGAGAATCTGTTATGAGACAGATCTAACGTGTCTAGAGCACGGAATTTTCCGAGAAAATCTGGGATTTGTCCGGATAAATGATTGTGTCCTACCTCAAGAAACCTTAATTGTGGAGCCAAAGCGGTAATACTGCTTGGAATATTGCCAGTAAATTTGTTGTATGATAGTGTCAATGTTCTGAGCTCAGTGAGGGAATTGAAAATATTTGGTAACGACCCACTCAGTTGATTTTTCTCTAAGCTCAAATAACTTAAACTTTTGAGCTTGCTAAAGGTCTTGGGAATTGTGCCAGTGAGCAGGTTATCACCTAGTTTGAGCTGACTCGCCATGGTTAGCTGGCCGAGAGAACTCGGTATCGGTCCAGTTAACCGGTTACCCAAAAAGCTCAGTGCAATAAGTTGGGTCAAGTTACCCATCTTTGGGGATATTTGACCCGATAACTTGCTGTTTTCGACGTAAACTATTTGAATTTCAGGAAAAGCAAGGATAAAATTCGATGTACCCGATAAGTTTTTAAGATCCATAAAATATATGCTGGTTAACTTTTTGAGTTTGGAGAGAGATGGCGAGATGGTACCGGATAGAATTTGGTTTTTCTTGGGTTGTCCATAAATTTGTAGACTTGTGACCCGATTGTTATCCCCACAAGATACACCATACCATTTACAACAATCCGTACCCGCTTTCCAGCTCGATAGAAGACCCGAGGGGTCAGATTTGATACCCGATTTGAAACCTAACAACCCGGTCTCATCGTCCACGTGGCAGTTTGCTGCAAGGCAATGCTGCTGCAGGGTGAAAAAAAAGAAGAGAGGGACAACAAAGTGAGAGAAAGAGAGCATTGTGAATTTGTATTGTAGTTTATGTTTGGTGTTTCCTCAAAATTGGAGGGATTTTTATAGAGTGAAAGATGGATATTGGGACCCAATACTTTATAATATCTTGTGAAGTGGACACTTCGAAATTACTACTTTGTTACAACTTGAAGTGTGTCTCAACTTTGACTTCTTCAACGTTCAAACTTGGGTTCTTAGGGTGAAAATAAATGAACTTTTAAGGTTGCTACTTGTAATAGAAGCATTACTCTCAACTCTTCTTAAAGATATAATTTTGCTTCTAATGTTTTGTTCGAGAAGAAACTTGAAAGATCACTTGGATTATTTTTTTTTATTTATAAAAATGTTACATTGATATAAAAAAGTAATAAACACGATATTGGCGTAATATGCCACAAATACAATAAATTACAATTGAATTTATAAATGACAAAATTGAATCAAAATTCATTCAGGCTAAGGCGCGGATATCTCGCTTTCTTTAACGAGATTCAAGTCCACTGCGACATAATCTAGTACATCTCTGAATTGTCATCTCCTAAATATAACAGCTCAACAATGTTGTATGACTCAAACAACCCCGAATTAGTTGAAGAGTCCAAAGCTTTACAAAAAGAACATCTTCCTTCAACATATAATTACTCTAGTTAGTATAGTGAATATAGTTGAGGACTTAGAATATTTTCCATCTCATCTCTCTCTTGCACTATTGCACACTTCACCGCATACTACAATATTTTATCCACACTTCACATTTTTTCTCTCCATATTCCACTTCTCATCTTCTTCATAAAGAAAGAAACATCACTATTTATAGGTGAGAATTCATCCTTGTCTTGAATAGGATTTATAATGTGAATAGTAATGTAGGTATACGAAGGAAAAGAATCATATCTTGAAAGTTATAATACACTAATGAGATAGAACATGAATTTAAAATTTAAATATGGTTAGTATAAGCACTAGTACGAATAAATTTTAGTCGGCGCAGATCCATTTTTTAAAGACATTTATGGTCAAATACCATGCATCCGGATTGTCGCATAAAATATGGATCTGCTCACATGTGAATATTTTAGTAAAACTAGTGGGTTCTTGGCCAATACCAATTTTAACTTTTAAAATGCTCTGGATTTCAAAACTTAAATTGAAAATGGTATACCTTTTATTATGTATTTTAGTTTACTGTCCATCTATAAGTGAGTTTTTGATTTTGACAATGCAAAAAGTTCCCTTGTGTCATTTTCCCTCATATATTGAGTAATAAACATTTGCAGTATGTTATTTTAGTCCGTGAACTACTAGCGTAACCTTTTATTATTTTAATTTTCTTTTCGATAGTATTTTTGATCCATTTTTATAAAAAAGAAACGAAAAACATTCTGCTTGACTTGTATTTCTTTTTACTAATTTTTCTACTTAATCCCGATTATTCGGATTCAATATTGAAATCCCCAATTCAATAAGCTACATCTTTAGGTAATGTAGCTAATTAAAATGGAACATGGATGAAATTTTCAAGGTGGTCATGTAGAAATCAGAATTCAATATTTTTTCCTTAAATATTATGTTTGTGTCGAGAAAAATTAGATTTTTCAAACATAGGTGAGTTTTGTGGCAGTAGAAATTATAATTTCTGTTAAAAACATAATTAAATGATGTTGGTTAAGCTGTAATATATTCATTAGTTGAACACTGCAAAAGTTGTGAAACAAAAACGTGAAATGGCGTCGCCCGGACTCGAACCGGAGACCTTCAGTGTGTTAGACTGACGTGATAACCAACTACACCACGACACCGACGTTGACGTAACATCCCAGTCATTAAACATAAAAACCCATTCTAGATATTATTTGTTTAATCTCAATTTATGTGACACAGATAAAATTTGAAGAGCCTTTTAAATTTTTTGTATGATATTTTAATATTTTAGGTTATTAATTATTGTAATTTATAGTACTTTTTACGTAATTTTAAGATTATATATGTCACTCACTATGTCTTAACTAAATTTATGTGGGACAACAAATTTTCAAGAGTCAATTGAATTGATAAACTAAGGAGTATCTAAGCTACGATTCTAGTAGCCTAGAGTCGACAAAAAGAGTATATGGACATCAAGGTTAGATACATGATATTTCAGGATGGTGAGCAAGTTTTAGTAAAGGTGTCTCACATGGAAAGTGTCATGAGATTTGGTAAAAAAGACAAACTCAGTCCTTGCTATATTAGCCTATTTAAGATCCTTGAATGCGTAGGACCAGTAGCTTATAGATTGTTTTTACAACCTAGTTTTGTAAAAAAAAAACAAATTTTAAAAAAAATATTATTTTGATGAATTAGTTTAAATAATGGCTTGGTTTGGTCAAAACTAGATAGCGAGGCTTTTAAGTTTTCACTGTATTAGTCCTTATCTATTCACAGAGAGTTTTGAATTTGGGAGAGAACACCACTTCACTCATATAAACTAAACCCTTTTTAAGTTTTGGCTTCTATATATAGTTTCTCCATAGAAAACAAAAGTAGCTTCGTTCATTATTTCAATGTTTTCTCAGTGTTGTTATTCATATTATATTATTGGATCCCATGTTTATTTTATCTTATGATGTCTCCCATATGTTACCAAGTCAATCTTTATTGATAATCTGTAAAATGAATGGCCTATTATTTCATATCAAACCAAATGCCCTGACATGTACAAAAACACTAACAATTTATTGTAATTCATGAATCTAATTGCAATGATTGAATAAATTAGAGAAAAACCAACAAATATGTCAAGTTCTCCTCTGAAGATTTCTGCAAGTCTTTCAATCCTGACGTCCATATGAATTAGCTTCCGACTACCACGATTACTAGATTCTTAACCTTTTTGGCCTCCCCGGTCTAGTCTTCCCAGCAGGTGGTAGAACCACTTCTTCTAAGATCTCTGTAGGAATGTCCCAAGTGCTTTCATCGGGAACTGGATAAGTAGATATGTCATACGTTTTCAGCAGGTGATCCTTCTTGTAGTAGACAGAACAGTATTCATATGCATCCATGCTGTTGAACATCGTAACTGCCAAAGCGTGTGGGCACGGCATTTCATCCATTTGAAACCTTATGCAAGTGCAAGTTCTCTCTCTCAAGTTCACCACAAATTGTTTTTCATCTTCAATGACAGTGTACAAGTATTCAGCGGAAGGCTTCACCTACATTTTGGAAAAAGATACTCAGTAATATACTACTATATACATTGGATATACAATACAATATAGACTATATACCCTTTTTGTAAATGAAGAATTCCAATTTCATTTTCTGGTATGAACAAAACATGGTAATGGCATCTTACCATCATCATCTGAGATGTAGTGTAATTTTCCTTCATGATATCTTCATATTTTTGGCCCAGCTCAGTGGATGTCTCTACTGCATTTTTCTTCTTCGCATAATGCCAATCTTGAACCAACTTCGTCACGTATTCTAGCAAATGCAGTATTGGTAGATCTCTTGCATGATTTTTCACTGTATTCATCGACTCCACAATGTTTAAAGTCATAATCGTGGTCACATTGACTTTGGAGTGCACTCTTGACCATCTATGATGTCCAACATCGAATAAGTATTCTCCGACCTGTTTATCAATATTATTTATCTCAACCATATGGCGCTCAAATTCTTCAATTGTATATGCTCTGACCGATGCAAAGAATAATTCCCTGATAGGTATATGAATTTTCGTGTACCTCATTTTTATGTTGTTCCACAACTGGAACATACATACACCAGTTAAGCACTTCCGGATACACAGTCGAAGTTGCTTTTAAGATGCTTTCATGAATGTCAGATACTATGCACATCCCTTCCCTAGCACCATAAGCATCCCTGAACCTTTCGAAGAACCACTTCCAAGATGCATCATTCTCCGAATCAACCACGCTATATGCAAGCAAAAAAATTCTACCTGTTTAAGTCATTCAAAATACTTGTATAAACATGTATTAAATTTTACAGTCAAATACACAACAGATGTAATAGTGCAATGGTGATGTTAAATAGCAGGCATACAAGCCATTTTTCGAATTAAAAATATTTTTATTGCATATGTACAATTTATATAGAATTCAGATGTACATACAGCATATGTATTGGTTATATAACACACATATACACTAGGTATTTTTCAAATATACAAAATGTGCAGCTTTAATGATTTGTAAATGCTCATTTGTTATTTTAACTCACCCGCTGCATCTTGTGTGTAAGCCATGATTAAGGCCCTCTGTGTGCTGATTCTAGAAAGCTTGCAGTAACCACCACAATAGGCTTGCAATATTTCCATCCCTTAATTGATGCATCCAAGGATACAAAAACATACGAAAAGGAGCCACCTTCTGATTTATGTAGTCTAACTATGGATCCAGGGTTTGTATGCATCAACATGTACAGGTAGCTCGGCAGCTTCCCAT